>VXBQ01004188.1:323331-393071 GCA_013400175.1 Phainopepla nitens | reverse complement strand
CCTCTCCTCTCCTCTCCCCCTCTCACTATACATTGCTCCTGGTCAGTTAAGATGGGATGTTACACACAGGTGAACACAGGGACAAAAATAAAAGGTGTAGCATAGAAATTGCAAACATTGAAGATTTTTGGTGGACTTCTTCATGCCGGTATTGAAGCATGCATGTCAGCTATGTCCTTCACAGACAGGTCCTTCAGCATTACTGCACTTAAGGGACAGAACTTGAGCTTCCTCCAAGCATAACACTGTGTTCAGCTTAAAAATGTTTCTTTTAGGAGACAAGCCATCCCATTTTTGACCCACAGAGCACTTTCAAGTCTACCTGCCGAAGACCTTGTGGATAGAGCAGGAAAGGAGCACCTTGGAATTACTCATCAAACCCATTGGATTGTTTTCATTCATGTCTGGACTTCTGGCTTCTGTCCTAATGCAACATAGGCAGGCAGAAGATGCTTTCCATCTGTGCTATTAACGGGCAGTGGGAGTGTTCAAAGTATCTCTGAAGGGACATTAAATCCTTGCCAGTCTGTCACACTCGAGAGCGGAGGAGGTCTCAAGCCAGCTGAATCCTTCTGGCAGCCAGTTACCATCTGTCCCTGTACAAATGTGATGGATCACCTGCAACCAGGGCACCTGCTAGGGTTCATTTGGGGATGTGAGGGGGCAGCGAGGGTGCACCATTTTCCTGTTGCTTCTGAAATCTCTGTGGACCATCGGTGCAGCCAGCAGCACCTGGAGGAGCTGCACCCTCTTCCCTTGTGTCAGGCTATTGAATGTGCTGCCAACTGCATGTCATGGGACAGCAATCTTGTCTTTTTCTTGTGTTCCCAGTCTTTGCAGCAGGCTACCTGGCTGCAGAGTGTCCCTCCTGCTCTGGATGTGGATCTGTCTGTCTCACCCTGAGACTCAGTACCCTCCTGCTGCTATCTGGCCCCGTGAAATTATCATCCTAACCTCAATAAAGCATTTCATTATTTTCAGTGTTGTAATTCCGTGGGAATGCTTATAAAGAGGACAAGATAGGAAACTGTGGGATGATGGAATTCTGCAATACAATAAAAAGGGATTATTTTTCTTAATAAAAAGGGCTTTTCTGAGACTTGCAAGCCCAATGCACTCAGCTGTCCTTTTAGTACTGAAAATCCACTCTTTTTTTAAGGCTCATATGCAGTAAAATGCTCAACTGAGTCTCCTTGTGTCTTTTCCTCTCAAAAAAATCTGGTAATGTGTCCCACAATATGATGTTATAGGAAAATCGCCTTTGTTCTGCAGCTCTTAGCTGACTTCTAGGGGTGAAAGCTAGTTCAGCTAGTTTCACTTAGAAACTCATGCACATTACAGCAAGTAACTCCTTTTCCTAGTGCCATGTCAAAAACAACCCATCCCTACTTTTATGCAACTTATAAGTCTTTTCAGCTAAAAAGGTCTGAGTAGTGAAGTTTGGCTCCATAAAATATTCCCTTTCACTCAAACAGCTGTTTTCATATCGACCTGTTTCATACTTGGGATAAATCTGGGCATTTTAAAGGGGAGATGGCATCTGCTGAAGTCTTGTTTTGCTTTGGGCATGCTAGGAATTCAAATGCTGGTTTTACAGACCACAAGAAAAGGATCTTACTGCCTTCTTCAGAATTTCCTACAGGAAAATTTATCTCTGTGTAACTAATTTAATTCTTAGTGGGAGACAAAGATGGAGAAAGATGGTAGTCTCATGATTTTCCTTGTAATTATGATTTGGGATTAAGGTAGCAGGAAAGCAAGGAGGTTGCTATTTAATAAATTTTAATTAATAAAGTTCAAGATAATATAGGTCCAACTTCTCTTATTTATCTTGGTGCAGAGCTAGACTAATAAGGTGAAATAGCTTATGACAGTATAACACTTCATGTCATAGTGAGAGGGATACATCTCATACAACACTGTCTGGAGAAACAGAGATAATTCTCCAAAAATAGCCAGGAGGAAAACATCTAGCTCATTTTCACTCTTCAGTGTATGTTGTTCATACATTAATCTGTGTGTTTTTCTGTTCAGTCTAGCTAATCAATATGTCTGAATCTCCCAATAAAACTTGTTTCTGCAGAAAATCTACTAATTTAATAAGATGAAATGCATGCTACAAATTCTTCTCCTTTCTACACTCAGGGAGAAGAAAATGTAATAAGTAAGATCTGATCTGAATGAAAACCACTTACTTACAGTTGCTGCATGAAATAGAGGCTTGGAGAGAGACAGAGAAAAGAGTTCACTCCACCTACCTTAGGTTGCTACTATTAGGCTAGTGGACTTAGCTACTCGAGATATCTTGTGGGGGCAAAACAAACTGGAATGTGACTTAGGTCTTGTAAATCATCATTTGAAAAAAACTAGAGAGGTCTGCTGACCTTCCAAGAGCATCATTTCCTAGCTTGAACTTAGAATTTTTAGTCTAAAAGTTAGGCAGTGTGAACATCCCTGAATATTCCATCAGCTTTCTATGTCCAGCCTTCAAGCTGTAATCAATTTTTCTTTCCTTCATTCTATTTTTACTGCTCTGCTGAAATTACAGAATCCCCAACCTGGAGTATATCCAATAGCCATAGCTTCTCATGGATAATAAAAACTGACCCACAGCCAAGAGAAAATGGAGTGATAGAGAGGAACTTTTTTTATTTGGGCTTTGAGAATCCCATTTTCTTCTCCCTTTCAGGCCAGTGTGAATGGGGCTACAAAAATATCCACTGCTTCAATCAATCACCTCTGTCATGGTACCTCAAGCCTATGATCTCTCTTTCCATTTCATATAGTAAAAATCTTCCCATATTTACTTTCAAAGCCTGTCCTTGATGTTTCTTTATTCTTTTTATGCATGAATAATCTATGAAGCTATTGATACCCTGCACTTACACACGTCTATTAATGCTGACCTTGACATCCAACATATATTTTCTTCCTTTCATGGGAGAAGTTCCACAGGTCTGTTCAGTATCTTTGCTTGGGGCACATGCACGGGGCATATGCACATGTTATCAACATTTAAATCTCCTCCAAAGCCATACCTATGCTGCTTTTGAAGCCCACTTAACATTAACCAACGATCTATTTTGCTGTCAGTTATCGTAATAGTTTCACCATCAAATTTCTCTAGACACTTACTCTTAATGGGGCACACTGCAAGGTTTTCTTAGGTGTAAAATATCTTTTAAAAACTCCTGGACCTCAGGTTGAGCACATTTGACACATTTTTCTTTTGTACAAGATAACACGTGAAATGTTCCTTCTACTTTGAAGGAAGATATGGGAATTTAAATAAAATGCAAGAAATAGGATCAAATTTTTCTTGTCCGGTCAATAGCTTGCTGCCTAAAGCGGTGCATAAAGCAACCTGTATCTCTAATCTCTGAAGACTGTCCAAGAAGATAACCCAGTTGGACTGGGCACAATACAAAAGTACTCTGAAGTCAGCAGAAAGTCTCTCTTTGACTTGTTTAAAAGCAAACTTGCACCCAGAGGGAGAAAAAGCCAATATTAGAATGCTTCACATTTCTTCATTCTGAACTAGCTGGGCTGGAGATGCAGAGAGGACAGACAAAACCCATTAAGTGTATTGAGGAAGATTCATAATGTCTAGATTCTTTCTACCCATTATTATGCTGGCAGCTTCAAAAAGGTGTCAATTTGCTGTGCCAAAATATGGGACTAAAATCAGAAATCCTCTTTTGGATTCATGAGAAGAGAAACCATTTATTTGTGATTCATGATGAAAATATACGTTATATATGAGTGTAAAAGTAGCCAGTTTTGTGTTGCATAGAAAATAGCCTTGTAAATATCTTTCACATTGACTTGCTCATAGTACTTATGCTTTATATGCAGGATAAGCCCTGGGTTTGAAGTGTGTTTATTATTTAAAGGCTTGTTTTGATATATCAAGGTCTCTCCCATTCCTCCTGATGATCCTTTCCTTTGAAGGTTTAGTACCTGATTGAAATGAGAATTTCCATCCTCTGCATCAAACAAGCAATGATCTCTCCTGAAAGGTTCTGTATTTAATCGCACCATGTGTGATAGGAGCAGAGAGGGAGGGGAATTTTTTTTCCAAATCCCTGGTCATATTGTTATGTGCAACAGTGTAGAACCTACCATATTACAGATGGCAGAGCTTATGTAACCTTGGTGTTTCTCTAATAGCATTCAAGCCCAGGTAATAAATGAGCTGTATGCTAAAGACAGAATGAGAAGTTCAGAGGGGAAGGTGATGAACCCAGAAACATCAAAACCTCTATCTCAACCATCACTATAGTTCTTCGGTATACAAACTTTGTAACATGAGAGGAAACAAGAAAATAAAAGTGTAAGCCCACATTTTTTATATTGGAATATTTGCAGATTAGTACCTTTCTAGAATTACATCCTTTACCTATTACCAGGTGCTTTATTCTGATTTTTGCTGTTACTGCCATTGCTCTGTGCATGTTAGTAAGGCCTGTGCAATAGGATTTGCAGATTAAAAATACTTCATTTTCTTATTGTCCTTATAATTCTCATATTCTAAAAGCAAACCTTGTGATAACTTATTTACATTGGAAATCACTGGGTACACACTGAACTCAATGACGTTTAGTTTGTTTGCAGCAAGTAAGGGTCTCTTCCATTCCTAATAAAATTTGGAGTCCTTCCCTTCAAGTATCTTACTGTTATTATAAGACTGACAAAAACACTGGGGAGGCAAATCATGGTCACCATCTTTGCTGCTCTGGAGCAATGGAGTTTTCCAGAGTTCAGCTAAACATCCTTGAGAAGATGAATTTTATTTGGGCCAGTGTTATATTTTGTCTTACACTACAACTACAAGGCAAACTTAAAATTCACCACCTTCGTTCTAAAAAGGTCCTTTCTTGATCTTGTCTTCTGTCACTTAAAAGTATAGCAGCATATGGGTGCAAATCCATTATTTTATGCATACATTCAGCACTGGTGAGGCCCCAGACCAGTGTGTCCACTGTTTGCACACACACACACACACACACACACACACACACACACACAGAGCCCATGACAGAAGCGGTGAAACATCAGGGGATCCAGCAGACAGCAACTACAGCTGTGAGGCATGGGCAATATGATCTGCACAGAGAAACTGGTGCTGCTGAGCTTGGTAAGTCTGGCAAAGAGAAGGTTGAGGGATATTTGCTTTAAATCCATTTCCATTTGTAGGGCGGATAAAGATAATGGAGCCAGGTGGTGTTGACTAAGACCAGGTAGCGTATCAAGGAGCCATAGCCAAACTGTAGCTGACAAGCTTCAGAGTTGACATTAGGAAAAAAAAATACTTCCCCTGCAAAATTATGAATTAATATTAGCACTTGTGTCTTAAAGATCTATTTGTTTGCTACATCTCTGCATCAAATTGTATACAAATCAAAGCCCTTGTTGTACCTTTTAGTTAAACAATAAAAGACACATTTGGACAAATTTGGTACAAGCTCAGACAAAGGCCACAAAAACAGCACTTCAAAAGGCAGTTTTCAGCTTGTTCCATGAATGAAGATTCAACTGATTTCTCTTCTTTGGTGAGGAACAAGGCTGATCATTACAATCGTCTGCATACTTGAAAATGGCAGGTTTTTTAATTCACTGTACTGCATTCTCTGGATCACAAAGCTGGTCATGTGCTTGTTCACTGAACTACCCCTTAGCCATTGTGTAAAGACATCTATCCAAGAAATATAAGACAAGTGACTTAGAACGTTGTAATGAAAGAGTAAAAGGCCAAGCCACGGGGAGGCAAGGGGAAAAGAATACAAGTTAGGTCAACAATATCATTAAGAGCAATCATTAAAAGAAACAAGATCGTTAACTGCTGTTTCAGATTCTGTGCTATTCTTAAAACAATGTACCGCTATTTTCTTCTTTCCTCTAACCTGGTATATTACTTCTTTGCTTGTTTAATGACACCAGACATGTACTTAAGAAAATTGCACACCAAGGTTCTGATTTATTGCCTAAGATTCTATTTGCATGAAAAAACAACATCAAAGAAGTATTTGACAGGTACGTATCAATTCAGCTCCTAAGGGGTGCGTTTTGAGTCAATTGTGCAAGGAATTAGGCATGCAGTTACCTACAACATCTATTTAAATCTGTGAGAATTTAGTGCTTCTCCTCAGGAAGCAAAATTACAAGCAGACTGTCTGGATTCAAGTGGTTTGCAAGTACAACTTCGCTGTCCTGACCCACACAAAACTCTGCCATTTTATTCTACAATATCTCAAATATATTTCAGTTTAACTTTATTTTATCTTGGTTCTGCCATTTCCAAGCCACTAACAAAAATGATTCCAAGTTGCCTAGGGCTAGTCCAACCAGTATGAGTTCGTTATTGGAAGAATGATACCGGCCTGTTCGTCTCCACATCCTCTTCAAGTACATTCAGAAGCCAATCTAAAAACTTCAGCCCATCAGTAAAAAACTTTGCAGAAGAAAAACTTGCTTATTAGAAAGGCAAAGATATAAAACTCAGGGGATTTCCCATTTTACTGACAGTGAAACTTTTTTTCTATGTTAGCATAATGGATACAAATGCATTTCATTTGAAATCAGCTACCAGGGCAAGCTAATTGATTTTAAACTGTTGGCAGAAATAGGAAAAAATATTGATAAAAAAGAGAAATAATTATTTAATGCTTACAGTCACAGCTGACTGGGAATTTTCCAGCAAAACAAAAGTTGCAATAAAATATAAATTTGTCATTACCATCTGCTCTTGAAAGTCCGAATACTTTATGCACATTAATTCACTAAGTCTTAAAATGCCCATGTTATGTAGAAAACTATTTATTAGCCTGTTTTATAGATGCACAGCTTTCTGTGGGCCATTTGCATAGACATGAATTTAATGCTATGGGAGCACCTC
The DNA here is from genome assembly GCA_013400175.1 of Phainopepla nitens. Lineage (NCBI taxonomy): Eukaryota > Metazoa > Chordata > Aves > Passeriformes > Bombycillidae > Phainopepla > Phainopepla nitens. The sequence continues at coordinate 386,176 of VXBQ01004188.1, read as the reverse complement.
TGGGTCAGACTTTCAGGTGGCCAATTCCCACATAGTATCTGTGGCATTCAGGCTTCTAAATTGCTTTTTAGCAGGAGAAACAGCTGCTTTGTGGGTCAGGCTTCTAAAATAGTCTTCAAATATTATTTGACAGAGAGACATGCTGATGTACATGATATATCCAGAGAAGAAAAAATGGTTCCAGCTGAGATGGAGGAATCTGACCTTATGTATTTTAATGTGTGAGGAAACTAGCTCTTTCTTCATTAGAGAAATGGCTGAGCAATGAGTGAAGCATGTATGAAGAGAATACCAGAATGAAAGATTATGAAGAATTGCACCAAGGATAATTTACAAGAAGGAATGTATGCAAATAGGGCATCATATTAAGGCAGGAGGTCGAGGCTCTAATACCAGATCCAGCCCTCCAAATATAAATGACGCTTTGGTTAAGTTACTTAAACTGTTAGTACAATTTCTTCCTCTCTCCTTTTGTCTGCGTGTTCTATCTAGACACTAAGCTTCTTAAAGCATGGACTGTGCTTTTTGTGCTCACACAATGCACGGAACAATAATGGCTCCATGCTCAGCTGGAACTTTTAGACAGTGTCATAATAGAACTAATTAATGGTAATGAGATCTATGGAGTATTTCAGATGCTGCTTTTTAAAGATATCTGTGCTGGGTCAGAGCTGTGAGACTTCACACGCACACAGTGAATCAAATCCCATTCTGCCAGCTGAACAAGAAAAGTTTCCATGGCTAGTGGGTAAGGAGTATGGTTTCTCCAGCATCAAATCACTTTGGGAAAATCCTACCAGGAACAATGACCAGACAAATACACTGCTCGCAGGCAGATTATATTAATGATGGAAGCCTTGATTTTGTTCTTTTTTTCTTTTGTACAGTATCCAGCTATATAATAAGAGGGAATCATATTGGTAAAAAATTCTTGTGATGCTATTAGCATTAATTCTTCTGATAATGTTAGCATAGTAATGGCATTGTCTACTTCTTTGGTTTGGTTTAGCTTGGGAGGCCCATAATTTTGTTGTCTGATTTCTTGAAAGGGAAAATAAGCCAATGTAATTTCCAAAGAATTTAGTCTGATTTAGTTAGTTACCTTCAGCATCCACTCCTAACGTGTCTATTCATGCATGCCCTTTCTAGTTCTTCAGTGCAGTTATGCATAGAATATGCTGAGTTGGAAGGCACCCATCAGGATCATCAAGTCCAACTCCAGACGTATGCATGACACCCCAAGAGTCACATCATGTGCCCAAGAGCATTGTCCAAATTCTTCTTGAATTCAGACAGGCTTGGTGCTGTGACCACTTCACTGAGGAAATTGTCCCAGTGCCCAACCGCCCTCTGGAGGAAAAACCTTTACCTGGTATCCTACCTAAACCTCCCCTGACTCCGCTTCCTGCCATTTCCTCAAGTCTCGTCACTAGTCACAAGAGCAAAAAGATTAGTACCTGCCCCTCTGCTTCCCTTTGTGAGGATGTTGAAGACTGAGGTCTCCCCTCAGTCTTCTCTTCTCCAGGCTGGACAGACCTCAGTCACTCATCATACAGCTTCCCCTCAAGGCCCTTCACCGTCCCTATGATGCAGAACTGTGTAGAGCTAAACTTGGCTAATTTTCTGGAAAGATTCTCCTAGGTTAAGGGGGCTGAGTAGTTCAAAGGTTGGAATTTATTTGTCATAAACTTGTCTGTTGTTCCAGGTGGTCGCAATGTTATCATGGTAATACAGGGAACAATCACAGATAATAGTGAAGAGGAAGCTGGATAGAGAAAAATGAATTAGCATAGTTTAGGGGGGGACATACTAGTCTTTGACATTTTTTTCTGTCTCAAGAAAGGTGGGTAGGTTTTCCGTTTGGGTTGGATGATTCTCAGCAATGCTGGCTGTGGAAACAGCAAAAGGTTCCCTGTTGTCATTGTTCTGCTGTTTGGATTTTGTTTGTTTGTTTTTAACAAGAAACTTCAGCAAACCTGATACACAAACTCCTACCAACCTCCCTGCCAACTCCTGTGCCTGTGCTAGCTCAGTGTCAAAACAGCATATGCAGCACATGCTAAGCATGGCATATTTTTGCATTAAGTAAAGAAGTCATAAATGAACTTGGTTCCCACTTGGGCTGACTCTTTTTAATGAGGATTTCATGTAGAGAAAGTTGACTAGTCGAGCACATTTTGCTTGACCCAGTTTCACCCATGCGGTTATATGCTTTATTTATTTTTAAATTAATGATTAGGGAGGAATCCACAGATTTTGGGTGTTTTATATCAGTGGAACAAAATGTGGATGTGGCCAATTTTTTTACTACCAAGAGGGTTTTTTTCGCTTTACATGAGCAGTTATTAGTCTGTGTTCCATTTAGAATAAGAATTTCACAGACTTTTTTCTAATCTCTTTTATCTTTTCTTTGTTCTTCATTTATGATCACTATGTTTGGAAGTGGCAAAATATTTTCTTTTCTTTCTGAAATGGAATATTGTCCTTCTGCTTGACAGTTCCTCTTGATCAGCCTTCAGTGTTCCCACAACAGAGATGCAGGGGTAAAACTCTTCTATAGGCAGAGTTCTGATCTCTGTCTCATTATCCATTTGAGTTGCAGTTATCATATCAGAATTTCTTCTGAGCTGGTATTATAGGACTTTTTTTTCTTTTAGGAAAGGAAAGGGTCATTTTTCTGATAAGACTTCGATAAAAAAGTTATCCTTTATTCTGTCTAACTTGTACACTTCCTAAAGAAGACCCAACTTCTAAGAAGTGATGCCCAGTAATAGAACATTGTGAGGGGTATTGTTAAAATTAATTTTTTCAAGAACTTCCTGTCCTGCCAGAAGGGAGTATGGTGCCACTTATATTACTGTCTTTCAGGTGACAAAGAGGCTCAAAATAATAAAATGTATAAAACCATTCTTTGTACGTCTCACCATGTTCTTGATTTCCGTAGCCTGCAGGAGTGTTGTACTCTTCAGCTTTGAGTCTCAAGTTTGTTATTATTGTGGTGGAGAACAGTATGTCCTCCCATAATGTTTTCATCAACCTAGAAGCTATAGCAGATAAACAGCTCAGATTCAGACATTGAGCCTTCAGCCTAAGAAGCAAATAATAATTTTCAGTACTCCCTTGGAGATTTCAAAATTATTGGAGTTTTCAACTCATGCCTATATATAATCCTATTTAACAGTTTGGGAAGAGGGGAAAATAATAAAATACTCCAGTTTTGTTATGAAAAAAAAAAACAACTCAGCAATGTGATATCTCTCTTTTGTGAGAGAATTTTGTGAACACTTGATTGTGCATGGAAACCAGTTTTGGATGAAACAGCATTTATTTGGGAAAAATTTTTTCATTAGAACAACCAGTGCAGTTTTGGAGAAGACAAGATTATAAAAAGTCTGTTTTGAACAATTATAAGCTCTGTTAAGGTTAGAGATCAGAACTGATAAAATTTGTTTGTTTTCCCTTCCAGTCACAATGAATAGATTTATTTCATTCTTTTTTCTTTAATTGTTCCATGACTCTATTTTTCACATAAATATTTTGTGGGGGACAAACACTCAGGAATTAAGCTGTAAAAAAATCATAAAAGATGTGGTCTTGCTGCTAGCATTTCTTATGAAAATTACATCACTTAAAGAGCTCTATGGGAAAAAAAAAGAAAAGCATCAGTAATGTCTTTTTGCTGGATTAATGACAAACTGACTAATGTGCTCTACCCACTTTGTGCCATTCCAATGATATTGAATAGCTTTAAATATGGTTTTAATGGCATTATTGAAATGCTGTTGAACAACCAGTGTGCACCAGCAAATCCGTCCTTTCATGTATAATAGATTGTATAGGCTCATTTCATGTTTCTTATATCCAAATGAGATTAACACATACTTTTGTTTAAATGTAAGATGAACATAGCACTCATCTCTGTAGCTGTTATTCAGCTGTTTCCACTTTTCTGTTCAAGTGAGAACTACAGGAACAGGCCAGAAGGAATCATAAATCATAAATAAATGCATTTTTATGCAATTCAAAATTCTGCAGATCCTCTCCGGCCACTACCTCACAAGAAAGTGACAAAATAATCCAGTATTGTAGAGGGATGATGGGTGGACATTCCTTCATGAGATACATAACCTGTGATCCATGATCCATATGTCTGTGCAAATTGCCCCAAGTTACCACAAAGTAAACTAGGACATGAATTTACCACTTTTTTTTCAAAGGTCACAGCACAGCCTAACTCATTCTGAAGTCTCCTCCATAGAACTGACAGAGAAGTTTTATAAATTAAGCACATTGCTTGCACACTAATTATCCCAGTTTTACAATGAGTTAATATAAAAAACATTTTTTACAACCACTAGTTAGTGCAACATGTGCACAATTAGCAGCCTTTATGAATATCCTTTCATACATTTATTAAAGAGTCCATAAAAATGTCGAGTCCAATATATTTAGTATTTGTTCTCCTCTGCAACAAAGCACCTTAGTATGAGTAGGAAAAGAATGACAGGCTGAAGTGTTTTGCATCCCAATCCATCATTTAAATTATGCAAGAATTACTAGAAATGAATTTTTTGTACTTTAACAGAGCTCAAGTGTTTCTTAAGCCACAACAACACAATGGATTTGGTGATCACTTCAGAATTATCATGACACTGCAGCTCCTTCTAGAGCTCTAAAAGACCATTCAGATATTTTTCTCTATTTTAAGCAGCTTTCAAAACCCAAATTCTCTCTGCCAGTAGCACTGCTTCACTGCATATGAAACTGAGAGGTGTTTCTCCACTGCTCATCAGCTCCTGTATCTGGCTCAGCTGAAACCTCAGCACTAAACACAGCCTTGAAGGTAAATACACAGTTTTTCAGAAAGAAGGTAATTTAAGAAAAAAAAGCAACCACAACAACAAAACAACAACACACAAAACTATAAGCCATACACCTCAGAAATTTTTATTATTCTCCTGTTAGGTAACTGAGGCTGATCTTATGAAGATATGAATAACACGATTCCGCTCTCTATGGGTATAATAATCAAAAAGTTATTACATCTCATCTTCATACCTTAGATTTTCTCTGTATTTGTCGTGCTATCTATATGCAGAAGAGACAATCCTGAAGTCTTCCTAAATAAGAGATAAATTTTCTGCTTTTCCATCAAAAAACCTGGGAGAGAATTCACCTTCCAAGCCAGTACCAAAATTTTTAATTTATTTGCTTGCATATTTGCATGTATTACTGGAAAATTATGAAGCTATCTGTAATTATAGTTGTGATGAAATTCTATTATCAGGTTAAAAGGAGTGTCTTTATAATTACAGTGTAAATTTGGTGGAACTATCACAAGCTGCAGATTTTGAAATTTGGTTAGTATTGATAAGTGATCAGCATTTTGCAAGCTGTCATTTTCAAAGTTATTCTTCTGAGGGTTATACCCAAAACTCTAAACACATGTCAATCACACTTGTCTCTGTAAGACTTCACAACTAATTTTATAATTTCGTTAACTACTGATTTTCTAAAACCTTCTTGAAATCTAAGAAAATTTGTATATAAATTCTTACTTTAAAAATTGCACCTGTCTCTGGCATGAGTACTTCCAAATGTCCTTGGCTTTTGTAAATGTTAAAATCCAGAGAAGAACTTTCATACTTCTGGCTTATATATTTTTGTCATAAGAATCATACTGTGGGATCCTGACAAATCACTTCATTGCTTTTTATATCCATATTTCTAGTTTTTCTTGATAAAGAATATGTCATTTCAGTCGTTTGGTGATTATTTTTTCACAGAAAATATTGGGTGTGGCCTTCAGGCCTCTTGAATGCTATTGGCAGTGGTTCCCATCATCTGTCCAGTTTGCATGAAAGAGAACTTATCAACAGTTCACTGTAACAACCCCTGGGAAACCCCTCAATCTTAAGGCTCAGGGTAGGTAGCTGTGTCATTTATGCATGGCTACCATAAAATGAGATGGAACAAGGGTTGTGTTGAGGGGTTTAGAACATCACGTGATAGATTTGACAGTAGGTGGTCTCACTGTAACTCAGCACTCAATGTCCCCACTGTGAGGACACAGCACTGCTGTTCTCCTCATCCCTCAGCTGAAATGGAAACCAACTTCTGACCACTTGGATTCGGGAAGATTCACCACTTTTTGTTTCTGTTTGTGTGGGTTTTTTCAACCCAATTTTAAAATGTTTGCCAAATTTGCATACGCCTAATATTATTAACATAGAACTGCAAAACAGTCAGTACAGTTTCACAGTTATGTAAAGGTAGAGAATAGGCCTAAAAAGGCTCTTAGAAGTTGTCCAGTTCACATCCCTGCCTCAAGATACCTAGACTGCAACATACATTTTTTACCATGAGATAGATAGATGAGAAACCTTATTTGAAATTAGAAACTATTAAGTTGTTGCCATATTGTATTCTGGCAATAGCTACCTGCATTATAATGAAGGGGAGAATTATTCTATGAAACAGAGAATGAACCTCAAGTGAGGTAAATCAACAAGCAGGATGATCTCAAGCAAGCTCAGCACTAGGAACTGATTCATAATTTATAATTCAAAGTAATGTAGGTCTTGGTAATCATCTAGATGGAAGGCACTATTTTAATATAAATCCCCCTTGAATCTATTATCTATTATTTGGCAGGTACTGAATAAAGTTCAATCTGAAAAGTGTGTTTGACAAAAGAAAGGGAGATGAATGTTTGTGGGTAGAAGAAAGCAGATTGTTGGAAAGGCTAGGGTGAAGGAGAAATGGGATTTTTAAAATCAGTACACAGTGAAAATTGGTCAAAACCAGCCCTGCTATTCATAGAATCATAGAGTTACTGGGTGGGAAGGGACCTTTAAAGGCTGTTAAGTCCAACCCACCTGCAACGAGCAGGGACGTCTTCAACTAGCTAAGGTTGCTCAGAGATCCATATAACCTGACCTTGAATGTTTCCAGGAATGTGGCATTCATTGCTTCTCTGGGCAACTTGTTCCAGTGTTTCACCCTGTTAGTCACACTGAATTTCTTCCTTTTATCTAGTCTGACTCATCTTTAAAACCATTACCCTTTGTCCCTGTCAACAGGCCCTACTAATGAATCTGTCCCCATTTCTTCACAAGCCTCCTTTAAGCACTGAAGGGCCACAATAAGCTCTCCCTGGAGCCTTCTCTTCTCCAGGCTGAACAGCCCCAACTCTCCCAGCCTTCCCTTTCAGAAGAGCTGTTCCATTCCTCAGTTCATTTTTGTGGGCCTCCTCTGGACTTGCTCCAACCACTCTAAGTCTTTTCCATACTGAGAGCTCCAGAGCTGGATGCAGTATTCCACAAGCAGTGGGACACAGACCTGGAATCTCAAGCTGCAGTCAGCACAAACTTCTTGATGCAGGGAAAAGCACTCTCTGCAGTGGCAGCACCTGAGCAAATTCAGCACAGAAGCCATAGGTTTCAAGCAGTCTTTAGGCTGCTTCAGCTTCTGCGGGAACAGAAGGATCAGAAAAATCCCAATTTGCTGCCACCTTTGATTTTTTTAGTGTCTGTACACCAAACAGTTGAATATGAGCTACTGTGTGACATTCATCTAAGGAAACTTTTGATTCTTCTGTTAAGATTAACACTAGCATGAGGATGCTTTTGTCCTATATGTGCTTTATAGATGTTTGCCATATGGATCTAGAAGCAGCATTCAGGTATCTAGCCTAGAATGCCAGGTTATTCCAGAGAAATTCCATCCTGTGATCCAAAGGCTGTTGTACAGCTGTGGAGTTAATCACTTAAGTGTCCTTAACTGGATAAATGTTGTTCGTTTGACTTTTAAATTAGAAATATGAAACACCATAGGACCTGGCAGACCAGCAAAAGGTTCTGCAAAATAGTTGTATGTTACTAATTATAATAATTCAAAGTCCTTCTGCAAGAGCTAAAATTAAATGTCCTTACAGCCAAGTACATTCTCTTTTTCATTTTTTTAATGGGCATTTTTTAAATAGGCTTAGTTTCAATACTGCCTGGGCCAATCCAGTGCCCCAACTGATGCCTACACTTCAGTGACAAGTACTGCATGTCAAGAGTCTTTTTCAACTGATATGAGAACAAAACATCTTTCAGGGTCTGCGCTGTACTCTTCTTTGCAGTAAGAATTGGAAAGCTGGGCTCTGAACAATGTCTTTTAGAAAACTTCCATTCTATTCTCATCCCATTTCACTGCTAATGTTCTGGATTTGGTGAAGTGATAGTTTCATATTTTTCATTGCTATAGTAACACTAACAAAGAAGCCTTCCTAGCTTAAAGGAATTTAGAGAAACTGAAGGAGATGATTATGAGAAAGATGAAATTTTAAGTAGATATGAGGAACTTAATTTCTCCTTGAAAAAGAAAAAGAATCTTTTAAATTTTTTCTGATTTCTAAAGCATATTTCATTCTGACTTTGTAGTGGTCTGATAGTCCATGTCAGAAGTGAAAGAGCCATTGTCTTGGGCCCTTTCATAACACAGGAATCTTTGCTTTGAAATCCTAAGATCACAAAAAAGTGGAAACTTAGTATCTACTTCTTACAAATGAGGAACTGAGGCACAAACAGATTTAGACTGAGCATTAATCTCCTGAGTCTGTTTATCCACAAGTCTATAATTTTACTCAATAGCAGTGTGAGAAAAAGATCATAGATATTTATGCAAACAGATGCAAAGGAAAAGCTCCTTTTCAATTTTTAATATTTCTTGTGAAGTTTTAAGAGTGCATAGCTCTTGAAGAGTGCTGTCACTGCTACAGATAACTTGCCTTCCTGGTAATTGCTGGTAAAGACAACAATTCATTAAATAGTACTCAGAGAAGCACAAGGTAGGAGTAAAGCTCTCTCCCACCAGTTCTTTGAGGGCTCTTATGTGTAATTTGTCTAGACTTGCTCAATTAGATGTTGTCTAACATCCCCCTCAGTTTCAAATAGACTTCAAAATACCTTATCACCCTTATGCAACATAAACGCAACTCTTCGTCTTTGCTCAAGTACCGACAACTTTTGCCTTTTCTGTGCATTATCAGTATTATTACATTTTCCAGCTGTTAAAAAACAGCAGTTTTGTGGACTTTCAATAATCTACTTCTCCAAAGAACAATTCCTTCAAATTGTCTTAGACACTCAGGATGATTTGAATTCTTCTACTACTCTAGTGAATATAAAGGCAACTTGGTTGGTTACTTAGTTTGGGGAGTTTTCTGAAGGCTGAAGTTAATAATTCACATCTAGTCACTCCATCTGCTGAGATCAGTGGTTCTAATTCTTGAAGAATTACTTGTGCTGTATTCTAATGAAAAAGATCTGATATCTTCCTTTTCTACCCAAATCACAAGCACTACAGGATGAAGACCTAAAGCCATTGTTACAATCTTTCTAAAGACAGAAAAAAACAAAGAGCTTTCATAACAATCAAGGATGTGTACTGCTTCCACTGAAAATTTTGGGAGGTTCTGACATTTTCTTTGTGTCTTTCTTTGTGGTTTTGGTTTGCTTTTGGTTTTTAAGAGAAAGTGGCTTGTATATCCAGCTTCATAGGTGTTTTAAAAGTTGGAAATGAGTATTCCTTCAGAACTATGAAATCTGGATTTTAAGATAAAGAATGTTCAGGATTTATAATTTTACACAACCTTACTGCTGATAAACCAATCTCATGGTATTTTATTGCCTGACACAAGACACAATATTGCTTACAGTAGACAAACAACAACTTAGCAAGAGGAAAAGAAAATTACTTCAGTGGTACAATGTTGAGATGAAGATATAACAAGCCAACAGAACAGAAAGTATGAGAAAAGCCTTCCTATTCAACTTTAGATGCTGATTTTTTCAAATAAGAGGGGAACTTGGAAATTAATCTGAAAATAAATGGGATCATAATAATAAGTTTATCTTATTCAGCTTCCATGTCTCACTATAATGTGCAGTGCCTTCAGCAGATAAGTAGGGTAGTATTTATCCTAAATGCAATTCAGGTTTATCATGAGAACAGATTGCTTTGCCTTATATCCTTTCCAGCCAGCTTCATGGTGGTGAAGATAAATCAGCTCATAATATCAGTGCCAAAGGATTTTCCTTTCCTCCTTTTTATTGACAAATATTTTTTTTTACAGGACAGACCAATGTGTGAAATCAATTCGCACACATGACAATCCCTCATGTAATGACAGAAGGATGAGCAACAGCCATTAATCTCCCCTTGTCACAGCCAAGGACTATGCAAAACGATTTTAGAAAGAAAAAAGAAATGCCAGCAGGTCTGGGGAAAGAAGGAGGTCAAATCTATCTCAAACGAAGAATAAAGCAGACAAAAGACTGGATGTTATCTCACCTGTGTGAGTTGTGTTGAAACTGTTGCAGTTAATTAGATTACTCCAATCCATAATCCATAGCAATGCATTTATATGACACCAACTGAGTTAGAATGTCCTATCTCAGTCAAATACACTCCCTGCAGTGAAGTCAATTCCAATTTAAAAGGGCAGTGCAAAATGTGTTACAGAAGTTTTCTTCTTGAGTATGTATTTTCTTCATGAAACACATCAGGGATGGTTATTCAACTCATAGAAAAAAGCTTTATCAGTAATACCTAAAATTTTGGGGATGATAAAAAGGATTTTTCTTCTGGCTTTGCCTTTCACAATGCTATCAACCCATGCTACATCCTTAAGTAAACAACATTCACTTTGAGGTGTAAGTTTTTTATATCATGTTGAAGATTGGGCTGATACACAATAGGTGAAGGTTAAAACTTGAATTATGGGCACCCAGACACCCCCTGTGGAAATGCCCTTCACAAGAGAGGCTGAGAGAGTTTCTGCAGCTTCCCACACGTGCTCTCCTGCATTCATATGCAGGTGAATAGTAGGAAGCTATTCTGTGTTTGCAAGAACAGAACACACTTTTTGGAGTCCATTAGGACACAGCCAAGGTGCTGGATACAGCAATGCTTTTCAGCTTTGGTGTGAAACATAATAGGAACAACTTCCTCCACCAAAAGATTAGTTTTAGCAGACATTGATAGAAAACTTGCAATTGAAACCATGTTAGCAGATGACCTTACTGCAAAAGTCTGACAGGAGACCTGAGACTGCTTTTTGCAACTCAAGACCAGAAAAGGAGAACACATGGATGAAACATTGAAGATGAAACCAGGGTAAAAGGAGGATGCAATCAGCAGAAACAGCAATGAAGAACTGTCACATCCAGGGTGTAAGTGACGGACTCAAAAGCAGGAGGGGGATTAGGAAAGTTAGGGCTGGATAAGTTTCTCTGAGATTTGTTCAGGGTAAGGACACTATAAATTTTTAGCTTCTTCAATTAAGTTAATGCTGGGAACTTCAAAAAGTTCTTTGTAGAAAGCTCTGAATAAGCTAAATCTAAACCAAACACTGACGATGAGGTTAATGAATTTATCAACAAGGAGAGGGAAATACTGTGCTGGAGTGTTTGGATATATCACATCCATAAGAGACAAGTTGAAACTTCAGTATTTACTAAAAATTTCAAAATTCCTGGTCTTTACCAGTAGAGTTTTAATGTTATTCATTACAACTTTGTAAACATTTTATTATTTCCTGGTGCAAGAATTTAGCGCATTTAAAAGTAGACAAAAGGCATACATATCTTTTCATCTGTAACAGTAGTTTTCATCCCCAAAGTAGTTACAGCTTAAATTAAAGAATCCAGGTATCATTAAATGCAAAAATAAATATGGCAGGTCTATGCAGAGATGTCAAGTGCCTTCAAACCGCAGCCCTCAGTAACTAGTAACACTGTCAAGTAAATCTCTTTTCTGCTTTAGAGTTTAAGAGCTCTTTATAAACTTGCAAAGACTTCTCTTTTATTACACTGAAGTGCTTTAGATGGCCTCTGTATTTTGTAAATTTTTAAAGTAATGTACAGAATGTCTATTATGGTTTGTATTGCCTTAACAAATGGAGAAAATTGAATATTAAAGAACAAGCAAGTAAGGTAACAGCCCCATCCAGAGCTTCTAAGGAAACTATGATTTATTCCTTTGTTTCTCACTATTCATCATCAACACTCATTCTTGAAGGGTCCAGTTCTTCAGAGGTTTAAATCAGCAAAGCTCCACAGGCTTCAGTGCAGTTATGTTAATTTACAGCATGATCTGTTCCCTTACTTTTTATTTCTCTGAGTGTATGAAGCACCTAGCAATGCTGGCAATACTTTGCCGTGACTCATTATTCATCATTTATCTTCACTGAACTGTCTGTTTCATCTATTAGTCTTTAAATATTCTAAGCCCTTCCTTATCTACCCACAATTTTCCTGCTATTTACCTTTCCTCTCACATCAGCAACTACCTCTGTCATCTTGTTATCCGTACTCTAATTTTCCAGACCAAATCCCTACACTGGTATTACAAGTGTTCCAGATGCTTAACACAAAAAAAAAAAAAATCAAATTAATTTTCTTATTAGCAAAAAATTGGATTTTTATGAGCCAAATTATTCTGCCCTATTAAAATGCTGGTGCTCCAGCATCCAAGTTCTTTCTGTTAAACAAAGGTTATGTCACTCCTAGGAAATGCCACTACAGTGAGAAATGTAATCTCACTAGTCTAGTGTACCACTTTTGATACTGACCAGTACCTTTTAGTTCAAAGAAAAATATTATTTCTGCAAGGTAGAAAGGTCTATGTCCAGAAGTAGAGTCTTCAAATCTTTTCTGACTGGGTAGTGCTTTTTGTCTTTTTGCGCTCCATTAACTGGAGATAAAGCAGCAGTGTTTGTGCAGAATGAGCAATCCATTTCCACATGCTCTGTCAGCCTTACGGCACCAGCCTTAAGAGAGTCCAGCCTAAAACCCACCTTGCAGGCAGAGTAGAATGAAGCCTCCCAGAGCAGGTGATGCAGAGACAGGGCTGGAGGCACACGCTCAGGAAAACAGGAGCACCAGGAGCTGGAAAATTCCGCGGGGAGCAAACAGGCCAGCACTGCCGCACAGAAGAGCAGCTTCTGAGAGCAAGGCCAGCACAACAGGGATAACAATCAGAGCCCAGGCTTCTGCTTCCTGCTGAAAGCATCAGGCTTTAATAACTCTTCCTGCTCTTCATTTATAATAGAGTGTCTGGATTAATCTGTCTTTCAGTCATAAAGCCATCCTGCCTAAAGGATCTGCAACATTTCCTGTTGGCGGCGTTTAGTTACCCTTGTTTTTCACTCCCCAAAGTGTGGATCCATTGAGAGGAATCCGATGGTACCTGAACAGGTGTAATTTCTGTTCATGGCCAGCACATCCCAGCAGTCCTCTTGCAGTGTACACCACTATAAGGGCCACTTTTCCTGCTCCAGCGTATTCCTCTTCACATTTCTCAAACTCAGGGGGTCAAACTCAGTGCGTATGTCCAGGGACATCAGGCTAAGATGCTTTCCAGATCTTATTTCCAGTGACTTCTGCAGCTGGGTAGTTTTTTTGTTTATGTCCTAGACAGTGGGGCTCTTTTATCTTCCAGATTACAGACTCTTTCTGTTGCAAAAGTCACATTTGCTGGACTAGAAATGGCAAAAAGCCAAATTTCATCACTCTGGTACCTCAGTTCCTGCACAAGAAATAATTCAAAAAAAGTGAAAAAATTATTTTTATCCTTTGTTTGTTTGTTTTTTAAATGAGAGGTTGCTTCACAGTTATCATTGTTACAAATAATCCTGTTAAGCTTTAGGGCAGCTGGATACACATGCTTACCCTCTGCATTTTACTTTCCACTGTAAATGAAATGTTTTTCTTCCTCTTGTGGCAATGCCAGTGTAGCCAGTGTCTACTATCTTAAAGTACAAAGCTTAGAAGAACAACAGTAATTGTCATTTCTTCCAGAGAAATGCAAATAAGCTTTCCTCCATGCTTTTATAAGACAAACAGAAAATAAGGTAAAATAGAGCTTCGTCTCTGCCATTAAGACAGAGTACACTCTCCAGTTAATGTGAGCTTCATGTCAAGTCAAAGTCAGACAAAAGAGCTTTCTTAGTCCCTGTGGTACACTTGTTGATCATGTTTAAAAATTATCTAGGCTGACCCAAAAGCAAATTACTACATGTACAATAAGGACAATTGAGGAGCAGCAGTTTAGTCATGTTAAGATCAAGACACACGGTCACTTACCAGTGTGTTCTCAGTGCCTCCCTTCAGGGTATCTGGCCCTCAAGTAACTTGCACTTCTATGCATCAATACTTATCCTATGTTGTTACAATGTCTTCACACAGTGAGGAATTAGGACTGCCCAGTAAGGAGGGCAATTATGAGTTCACACTCTTGTGTAAACAGTCATCTTTTGGTCATAGGCAAAACTACCATGACTGGGGAGATTTTACTTAATTTGCCTTACCACCAACTGATCTGACAACTATCAGTTTGAGTATCAAGGAGGGGTTCAGTTCCAATAATTAAAGACTTTGGGAAGAACCTTTCCTGGCTCAGCATGTTCATTTAACCACAGAGAATCTCTTTAAGCAAGATCAGACAATTTCACTGTAAACACCTAAATCTAAAGGAAACAAGCTGGCATCCTTGGTTTTTTTTTGTTNTTTTTTTTTTTTTTTTGATGGAGCACAGCCCAGCATGCAAGAGCATGGTCTGAGAATACCTTCCACACCAAAGGGATGTGCATGAGTAGCATGGGTAGCACAGAGACACACTTGGATGTATAGATGGCCGGCCAAGTGTTTCTGTGAGATAGGTCTTGGGATGTGTACAGTCTTTTGCAGTTTCCCATGGAAGAAAAGCTATTATCTAAGCAAGACTTTACAGTATACCAGTTTTATCTTTGAATATCTAAATTCTACCTCAGTTCCACTTGGAAAGTCATGATCCTAAGGGCTGGTACATGAACCATGATATTAAAATGCAGTTTGAAAAGACAACAAGCTTTGCAAACAGATTTGCCACTTTTCAAAATGATAAGACTGTAGTTTTAGCATACATTAAAAAAACATAACATTATTTTGAGAGTTCCCTTTTCTGTAATGAGATCGAGTTAAACTCATCAACACCTATTCATTGGCAAAGAAAAATAAACAAAGACAATACAGCTTTAGCCCATTTAGTCTCAATTTCTCCTGTCTGCCACTTATGCAACACTAAAGGACTGATCCGATGCCTATTAAAGTCAATGACAAATCTGCAATTGATTTTGAATAGAGCAAAACTGGGTCCAAAAGTTCCAAGAGGTTTCTTCTGCCTAGGTGAACAAGTGCACTTCACATGAAGTGCTGTCAGCACACGCGGCACTGCTCAAACACTAGCCATGCAGCCTGTTAATGTGTGCTCTCCTCTGAGTGACAGAGCCAGCCATCCTCTCTGCAAGACAGCCAGTCTGAAATGACAGCATGAGCAGAGGGCTGCTGCATCCTGGGAAGCCATTTTGTTCTCTTTGCTGTAACATTTCTAAATTATTTGTATAAGCAAAATACTCCCTCTGGTTGTCCACTGACAGAGGAATATGTATCTGTCCTTCTACTCCAATCATAAGCATTCAGCTTACACAAGCATTCAGCTATCAGAAACATCCCGGAGGGTCTATTCACATATTAAACCCCAGATACAGAGATTAGATGTGGATGGTGGCTAAGACTGACACATAACTGACACAATAGAATGCATTTCTAATAATAGTGATGTTTTATTTTACAGTACACAGGTATATCAAAAATAAAGCATTAGAAAATACCGAGGTTGATCCCGTTCTTGTTATGCTGCAATTTTGCTGTAATTACAGCAGAAAAAAATATTACTGTAATCCCACTGTCATAGTGGGAGAAATTAATGGAACTAAGCTTTCTTTTTCTTTAAAGTTAAATACTTTGCTCCTATAATTATGTAGGATCTTTCCACTAGGCAAAGCAATCTAAACTCATGTTTGGAGTCAGAGTAGGATAACCAAGAAAATACGTACATTTAACTTCAGTACTTGAAACTTTACAGGACACCATGAGAGCTGCAACATGACGAGTACTGACTGGAAGGGCAGAGCACCAGAGCCTTCCACTAACTGCAGGAAAACTTAGAACTTATCATTGAGTAAAGAGACATGGAAAAAAATTAATGTGGAATGTCCTTGAGAAATTTATGATACTTCTGAAACAAAGCAACACTGAAGTTTCTGTTGCCAGGGAATGACATGCTAGCCCTGGTGTCTAGAAGCACATCCACAGGAGCAGTCACCCTCCACAACCCAAATGCCAGTAACAGAACCTGTTAAAATCCCCTCTGCTGAGCAGCACCTGTCTCCACACCAGAGGAACTTATAAAGTGCTATATAACTTACTTTTAGCTATTCCAGGCAGTTTCCAGTACAGTTTTTCATGTGAAGAGTACAATGCACCGTAATAGGGGAGACAGCTGAAGTAGCCATCCTGTAGCAGCTCAAAGGCAAGGTTTAGAAGGCAGGTCTGGATTCTTGCTCAGCAGTGGGAACAAGTTCCATTTTTTGCCTTGTTAGTCAGTCTATGAACAATCACTGCAGCTAGTAAAACATAAGCTGGAGGAAAGAGTACCTGTGCAATAATGATTGAGAGGACAAGAAGTGCACTAAGATAGATTCTGCACAGAATCAATACTGGCAGTGTTCATCTGTACCAGAGAAGGGAAGAGAAGAATTTGGGAACCACCTGCTGCATATCTTACACAGAAACCAGTGCTCTAAAGGTAAGGGTGAATCAATATCAACGTGCATCCTTACGAGTGAACAAGAGTTCATATTTTTGTTGTCAGGGAAATTCCTTGGATGGGTAAACCTGTGGAACTGGAAGCATTACTGAGAAAAATGTGAGTTGTGAAAGACAAGATAGAATAATAAATTAAACAAGAGATTCTAGAAATAAATGTGCCCTCAAAGCTGCCACTATGACTAATTCAGCATTATAAGTACACAAGCAAAGCCTGTCTTTATTAGAGCCTGGCATCATAAACCAGCAGGAATTTCAGCTGCAATAAAAAAAAGCCAGAGGGCATGCAGAGAATTTTGAAAGCCAGAGTACAGTATGGGACTGCTCCAAGGCAGAGGCATTGGCAGGATTCCCTAACCAACAACTGAAGTGGGCAGAAGAAGCATCTGATGCCTCTCAGCAGTTCTGTGTAGTAGCAGGTGGAGCAGGGAGGAAGAACAGGCTTTTGAACAAAGCCCACGATGGCCATGCTGGGCTCTATTTCTGGCTGCAGCCCAGCAGGCACCTCCCTGCCCAGTGCCCTGTCCCTTGGCACTGCTGCAGCATCAAAGCCATCTTCTGCCCGCTCCTCCCAGGTTTTGCTGACAGCACTTTGGAAGTCACTCAGCACAGCAGAGTGCTGAACTCACCTGGGCCTTCAAGGAAGCTTGTCAGACTCTGGAGTCAGAGGTTGCTGAGTGGTTTTGTTGTAGAACAGATCAATTACAAAGGCAGTATATTTACCCCTTTCTGTCAGAAACAGAGTGGAAAGAAAGAAATGAATGAATGAGGCACAAAAATGTTACAGGATTGAATGTACTGTTTCATTTCCTGTGGATTCTCTCTGCTTTGAAATTTCTAAAATAACTGGCATAATCAAATACCACAAATACTCAGCACACACACATATTAAAGCACAAAATCACAGAACACATTGCACAGAAAAGATCTCAATGTCTGGATATTTTAATCTCTCTTCCCATTAAGTGGTAGTCGGCAAAACTCAACAAAATCAAAGTGGCTCCCCATCTAAGCCACTCAAGTCAGCAACATTGGCTAGAAATCAATGAAAATTTTCTAGTCAGTCCTGCTCTCTGAGATTCTAGCAGTGTTTTAAAATTTGTTAGAGACTTAAGGGGATGGTTTGTGGGTTTGGGTATTTGTGTTAGGGTTTTGTGCTTTTCTTTACTAAGATACTGTGTGACAAAAAAAAAAAAAAAAGTGTGTGGGAAGGAAAGTTCTAATGATACTGTCCAACTGGCTTCACTGCAGGCTAAGTTTTTAAGTGAATTTTCACTAATCTGAGTATTCCTGTAGCAGTATCCCTCAAAAAAAACTTTGGTGACACAACACCGGACAACACAAAGCCTACTGAATTAACACACCTGCGTGTCTATGAGTTTGCTCTGTCCACACTAGGTACAGTTTAGTTGCTTTGGGGCAGAGACATGAAGGTTTCTTCCAATTTGTTTGGTTTCTCTCTGGAGACTATTCTCTGAAGATTATTCTTACCTGGAATCCCCAGTGGAATTCAGATAATGGTCTCCAGCTCCTCACCTTCTGTGACAGTAATGTTCTCTTACAGTTCCCTGTCCTCAGCTTCTCTCTTGGGATTTTCAACAGGCATTTCTATAAATGTCATGAATGTTCTGAGTGGAATCAACAGTACGGAAAGCCTCAACTCTGAACTGTCCTTGTGTCATCTGTTAATATATGTCTGACTAACATATTGCTGGTTTTAAAGTGGCCAATGAAACAGCTGCTACAGCAGCAATCAGCGTTCATTTTTTAGAGTGTCTGTTAGCTCAAGACTTTGTGCACTGGCATTGACATATTAAAGAGAACACATTTTTGCTGGCTTTTATTATCATTAACTTCTGGGGTTTGTTTTACAAACTCCATGTGGCTCAGCACTGGCAGCTCTGTACCTGTGTGTCTCAGATGCTCACAAATGACTGATCATGGGGTGCTGGCTGCCATCCCTGGGATTTTGAATCAATTGCACTCATGGCTTCAGATCTTCAAATGGGTTCTTCCCACCAGTTCTGTTCTTGCTGACTAATAGTCTGATTTCTTCTGATAACTGCTGGCAGAGAGAAGCTGTGTACCTTACAGAGAAGCAATGCACGCTGTCTGCTCCAAGCAGGAGCAGAGTGATTCCAAAAAGCCGTCCCATGTGCTCTGGTGATGGTACTACAGGAAGCCACCTGACTCCCATCCCGAAGGCTGACACTGCTCTGACCTTGGCATGCAGCCTGAGCAGCTGCTCTGGCCTCTACAGGCCTCAGGGGCATCTTGTGTTCACAGAGGTGCACCCAGGAGCCACAGAGGCCATGAAGGTACCCCATTTTACAGGCATGTTTCAGCCAGTTCAGACCAGTTCATACCCAAAATAGACAGTCAGAGTTTGAACTTTGACTGGTTTAAACTAAATCCATCTGATTCAAACTGGTTCAAAACTGTTTTGACTGGTTCAAAAGAGTTCCAACCAATTCAAACTGGATTTAAGCACTTCAAACAGGTTCAGACCACTTTAAACTGGATCCAGCTGGTTCCTACAGCTTCAAAGCAAATCCAACCAGTTCTAACCTGATCAGACTGGTTCCAAACCGGACCCAAAGAGTTAAAATTGGACCTGACTAGTTCTGACAGGTTTAAAACAGAGGTATTGACTGATCCAAATGGCTTTCAACTGGTTCCAACTGGTTTCAACCAGTTCAAACTCTGCAGAAACACTTGAAACTGCTTTGAACTGGTCTGGTCTTCTTTGAACTGGCAGGAGCTAGATGGATCTGGTTTGAACCAGACCCAACCAGTTCAAACCGGATCCAGATTAGTTCAAAACAGACCTGACCAGTTCAAACCAGGTCCGACTGGTAGTTCGAAAGGACTATATTTGTGGATGGTGCCATGACATTGATGCAGTCAAGTGACACTGGCATTTCAATCTGCTGGCAGATATTTCTAGGCCATGAGTTCACTTCATGTCACTCCATTGGAGTTCCAGCCCAAACCTAAAAGAATCTCATGTAACAGTGAGTGTTTGAAGGTATTCATGAATTAAATATCCAGTAGGCATGAATGGATCAATGTCATCTTAGTCACCAATTTATCAGTAACTAAATATTAAAATATGCAAAACATGGTTTCAAATAGAAGTGTAATTGGTCATTCAGTGTAAAAAATTATATTAGAAATGTAAATAAAATACTCTTTTACATTTTCCCATGACTAATCGGATATTCCAAATTTCATCATCACTTTGCAATATGTATTGATATTAACCATGACATAAAAATCTTTGATATCAAGAGTGCATAATTGTTTTTGCCATAGAATGATGGAACAAGATGAATTTGCATATAATGCCTGAACACAATTCTGCCTCTGATGTCTTCTCTTTGCAGAACATTTATCATTGCTGGTAATGTCTGGAATTAATTTTTTGAGCCTGCCTAGCAAATATTGTTGCCAATGCTCTGCTCAGTAAAGAATTTTCTGTGAGCCAAACAGATGTGTAGATGCAAGCAGCTAGCCTAAGGGGACTATGTGCCTAAAATAAACCCCGTGCACCATCTCACACTGATAACTGTGTCAAAAGATGACCACAGCCCAATCAGAGGAAAATTTTACTTTGTGAGGGCACACACATTTCCTAACTTCTCACTAACCTCACAGTAAGCACAGAATTTGTTCTTGGCCTTCTCACTTCTGCGTGTCAGCAACACATCTACCTCTTCTCTAGAGGTGGTGTTGTCTTCGACACAGGCTTTGTTTCTTTTCTTCTAGTTACAAATACCTATTGGAGACTCAAATAATTCCCCTCTTTCTGCTCTGGAACCTGTGAATAGTTCTTTGCTTTATTTAATTCACTTGGAAACCTGTTTCTTTCTAAGCATTGTGCATCAGGAAGGATAAACTTTTGCAACATTTGAAGTCTCTTTAAATTCCATTGCTGCTTTCCAAATTTCTCTGGAATTATTCCACACAAGCAGCAAAAAGTAAAAACATCTGTTCTGCTTCGTCACTTCTTCCAAGCAGCAAATAAACTGCAAGCAGATTTCCTATCCACAAAAAACACATTTCCAAGGTAGCATAAGGAGTTTTAAGAACATCATCTACTTCTGCAGCAAAAATCTTTCATCAATCTTTTGCTTAGGGCACATATGAAGATTTTATTAACTAATGTTTTAGCTCAGTTTCCAAGGTGGGATCTGACTGAAGATCTCTCTGCATTTCCCAATGGCTCTTGCAACTCTGCCATGTTTGACTTTCCTTAATTACCACCTCTACAAATATGCACTGCAGTAAAATGCAATAGCTTCACATCACTGCTCCTTGTATTTCTGTTTTTTTCTCATCCATCTTATGTCTTTTCTCACAGATGGCCACTGAAGGCATAATTGTGCATCCATACTCTGCCAAGACAGTAACTTACGCGATTAATAACGCAACTCACATATTTTCCCCCCACAACTAATACCTTTTGGATAGTGCACAAATGTCTCAACGCCCTAACCACATCCATTCAAGCTAAGTTATTCTTATGCATGTAAACAATCATATTGTAATCTATCTGATTATTCATCTGTTTTTAATTAACTGCAGAAGTGATTGCAAGATATGGGTCTTTGCATATAAATCCTTTCCTCTACCTGTAAAAATAATGAAACTAATAGCGTTGCTGAGCATCATAACGACTGCATTTGTCTCAGCTGTTTAAACAGCCAACACTGAGTTAGGAAATAAATAAATATACAGGTAAACCTATGTCATCAAAACAGTGGTACCTTGGCCTACACAGAGTGCTATTGTAATCAAAAAACGGTCCCTTATAATTTTGTGGTTTTAACATCATATCCTCATAATACTGTGTTTTATAATATCTTTAACTTAATAAATAAGGTATTTTTTCTGTGATTTTGTTGTTGGAATTTTAAAACTCTTTTTTTATTAATCGTTGCTGTTGCTACAAGCCAGTTTGTGATATTATGAATGGTCCAGCAGTGACAGCCTAGTGAAAATCTACCTGTGCTTTAGTGGATTGAATATAATATGAAAAATAGAATGCAATGGTATAAATCAGGAGTACTACTATGTATAATTTTCCAGATCAAAAGAAGCACTATGGAGTTAAAAGAGGTCCCCAGAATGACAGTTAGAATTACCATGAAAACTCATCGACAAAGAATGAAAAACACTAGGCTTGCTTCTCTTAAAGAGATTAATAAGAAAGGCTACCAAAAAAAGCATATGCACTCATAAATGAAGCACTGGAAACTAAGCGTGAAACAAAAGCATCAGTCTTTTACTTTCAAGGGGAAGAGAAAAATATTTTGAATAAGAAAGACAATTTGTTGTGTTAGAATGAAGGTTCTGCACTTTACTCGCCAAATCAATAAACAGTGACACTCATCACTACAAGTTACATTGGTACTACGTATAGCTCTGAGGAAGAAAAGGTCATTTACTCATAAAAATTTACAGAGCTGCTGGAGAGAAGTGGAGGCGGGGGGGAAATCCCACCAAACAGACAAACAAAATCAATCAAAAAGCTTACCTCATGCTTCAGGGTTAAATCAATTCCAAGGCAACCCTGATAAGGATGGTTGCAAACTATGCCACCTGTGCCAAGCATAAGATTTTTCATACTTTCCTTTATAACATTCAGAATTACCCACTTTCAGCCAAGGACCTGATTCATAATTCCCAGCTTTCTTTATGTTGCAGATATTCTTATCACACACTTACTCCAAACCACTGCCATCAAAGAAAATGTTTGATGAAAGAAATTTTTTTCATTCTGTTGCTCACAGATAATAGAAGTAAAGGGAAGAAAAATCTCAGGTGAACAGACCATTTTATTTTTTTTCTTTATTACTGATTCTTCTATGTCAGTTTTTGGAGTCTTTTCAGGAAGATTTAGAAGAGAGAAGAGCATTTCACATACACACACAAATGAGGAAACCACTTACTATATTACAAATACCAACTTGCTATATTACAAGTACCAGTTTACCCCTCCAACTCTTGCAATACAACTGGCCTATACTGAAGAGTCTGTCTTAAAAGTTCTCATTCCAGTTTCACTTACCACTGTCACCTGAGGTGAACTATAATTCACAAAATCACCCTGAAAAATTACAATCATCTGTCAAAAATATTTCAGCATTTATCCTGCAAGCATGACCAAAGGGGTTCAGAAGATTTTCTTAATTTTTTTTAAACTATTTCCAGTGCTTACTTCTTTCAGTTTCCTTCTGAAATTATTTTCATAAAATTTCTGCAAATCTTTCCCAGTGATTCCCAGTGAAAATATATTTAAGAGTGTACCAGGTTAATAATATCTTTATTGTTTGCTGTTCAAGTAAGAAAGAAATATATGAAATTGTTGAAAAAGGAACAATTAACAGAATTATTTACTTAGAACTTGCCTTTTTTATTTGAAGGGGAAAAAAAAGGAGGAAAAAAACTCAGTGAGGAAGCAATGTACCCCACCATATTATTTTGGAGAGGATGTCGTACAAATGCATTCAGAACAGTCACACACAACCCTAACGCCACCTGCATAAAAGTTAAAATGTGGTGGAAATGAAGATGCTGACCTATAAATTTAAACTAATAACTGCAATATAGCAGCCTATGTCATCAGTATAGCAGGGCTTGCTTCTACTGCTAGAAATAGGTAAAGTTGGAGGATGCGCAAAGGTAAAGGATGTGCAAAGGTAGACGATGTGCAAAGGTAGAGGATGTGTAAAATTGTAACAGATTTTCAGAGGGTGGCTTTGGCAATGGCCTGGACTGACACCCGATCCATGACCAGTCTATTTCAGAAAAGAGTACAGACTGTGTGCTCACCTTGAATACCCGTCTGCAGCTGGAAAAGCCAGTCATAAAAGTGGAGTAGCTTCTACCATTTAATAGCAGATGGCCTCCTACACTGCCCAGCCTGAAACTGGAGTCAGTCAGACTAGAAGAGGAGGACCACACTGGCCCTAACAGTTTTAATTCATGCAGTCCTAGAGAAATGCAGCCAAAGACATGCTGAAACTAAAAAAGAAAACTTAAAAGCCTGACAAGCCTAAGCTCAAAACCTCTGAAAATAAAATAGATCTTATTCTAAGAACAATGAGAAGAAAACTTCATCCAAACCTCTCAGAGCCTGGAATAGTTGGGCTTGAATACGGTTGGGTATATCAGCAATATCTCCTACAATGGAAGTGCTGGGGTTTGCTGCTAACTGCTTCACAGATCCTTGTTATCTGAAGCCTGACTTCACATTTTACAGACTACTCTGCAGAGGCAAAACAAAATGTTAAGATAAAGCTTGTTTTGGTCTGATTTGGGTTTTTTACTCGCCTATTTCTTGTTCCTATTTATATACAACTGATGTTAACTATCAAAATGTATGAGAACAATGGAGTCCAGACAGGTATAAACTAAGATTTCCTGGAGTGCTTTCAGTCCTAACTAAAAACAAACAATGTGGCACTAGAATTTTCTGTGGGTTTTCCAGTTAGCCCCCTTTAGTGCAGCCATGGCATTGATGTTTTGGTGTTTGCTTCTTAGATCAAGCTACTCTGTGCCTAAGAAAGACTAAGAAATGCCTAAAGAAGACTTTTACCATTTCTTAGAAGAAGAGTGACAGCAGTAATAGTTAATATCTCTGTGCTTCACAAACAGTGAAATCAGATGCACAGTTTGTCAAGAGTCTGTGTATGTAATTTTTCCATTAACAATTCTGCAGACAGAGCATTGATAATTGTGCCTGTGGTGAATCCCAATGAGGCGTATTTGCCTGACATTGTTGCAGAAAGGCCAAAATGAATATATGCATTTTAGATTTTTATTATTACATTTTTGCTGAAGTGTGGGGGCCTAGACTTTCATGACTGTTTTAATGCAATTGGTTCCACTTAGGAGAGATGACATGTTGAAATGTGATATGCTGAATGCTTCCCAGGTAATTGGAATTCATTCAACAACAACACTGGGCATTATCACAGGTTTTAAATAAAAAAGTTTATCTTCCTCTTTTATATTATGGGATATGATGCATCATATTATACAATATCATGATCCTACATGACAACCTCTCAAACAGAAATTTTAAAAGTTTGTTTCACTCTGCACACTCCTGAATTTGGATCACAAGAGCAAATTTTGAAGGGTCTGCATATGCAGTCAACACTTCCCAATTCCCTTGCTCACATAATTCCAACATAATTGGCCAATTAATTCCTGATACAACTCTAATAATTTGTACAGTGTTACAGCCCCCTCAGGGAAGAATCTGAGTCACTGTTGGTGGTGTTTATGCTCACTGTTTGTGCATCCTTCCCCAGAGCTATTGGAAGAAGCCACAAGGAAAGAAGGACATTGTGCACAAACTTATGGCAGAAGTTAAGAGCACTGCATAAACTCAGGGGGTTGTCATGGGAAACACAGCCTAGCACTCAGTGATTCTTCCAGTAAATGAATTTCTTTCATATTAGAACAGGGAAACAACTAGAGGTGAGTTAGCTGTCTGGGAAGAGAAGACTGCTGCTGCTATTGAAACCTTAAATCATATCTCAAACAAAATTAAAACTAAACTAAAACAGATACTGGAAACTGAAGGTAAATTTTTGCATTCTTCACCATTTAATTCCTATCCAGCTCAGATGAAGATGTTGTAAATTTTCTTCCAGAAAATGTTGAACTGAGTTTTCCCACCTGCTCTTTTTAGGCAGGGAACAGCTATCTTTCTGAATATTTGTTTGTGCCTCAAAGATGAGCAGCCCACTGTGGGGTTGATAGATCTGAGACTGGGATAAACTACACAACCTTGATATTCTACAAGAGTTTTTTCCATAAATATTTTTCTTTGGTTGGACTATTCAAGGGGTAAAATATAATTTAAAGTTTAAACATCAGAAAGAGACTTAAAGCCCACCACTGTTCCACACCTCATGTTTCTTTTGAACAGAGGAAAGCAAGATTTCTTCTATATCATGGAAGACCAAAAAGTTGAGACATGCTTTTCAGTCTAATGCTTTGGATGTAAAACTAAACTCCTTCTGATAAGGATACCAACTTTAGCTATAAATTTTGTCCTGCAAATGCAGCAAAATACCACTAAGGCTTCTCATCTCTGCTTGCTGTGGCTTTGGCCGTAATAATTTCTACACTCCAGTGTAGATGTTGAATTATTTGTAAAGTCTAACTTAGACTGTTATAGCCACCTTCTGACCTTTAGTTAAATCCAAAAAATTGCTACCAGCTGAAAATGATTTGGTGGCTTGAGTAGCAAGGCTGGATTTGGGAACAAATATCTGTCTAAATCCTGCCACTGGAGATAGATGCTTCTGCAGCAACTCTCAGTCTGAAAAGACCATGATAATCCAATCATCCTTAAGGATTCTGTTTCATGTATCTCTCAAGCTCTAGTTGCCTCTTCATCTGTACAAGGAGACGTTCTTTTCTGTGAGAGAATGTCATGCACAGGGAAAGATGCTTGATTTGTCTCAACCATCAGAGCTCAAGTGCACACAGTACAGGCACCTGTTTCACCTTGACTGAACATCAGGCTCCTGGGAATCTGATGCAGCAGGAAATAATTTACTTTGCAATCCATATTTGAAGAAACAGTTTATGCTCCCGTGTTCTTCATTTCTGTGTATATGAAAACGCAATAAGCAAAAGGAGATTTCTAGCAGAACCCTGAATTTTGTGGGGAAAATCTGTAACCTTTTAAGGTGCTCAGTAACACAACAAGGGGAAAAAATTCTGCTTCTTTTTTTGATACTCCTTAGCAAACAGACAACAGCAACCAATTCTCATACACCCATAGCTCCTATCTCACCTTTTTTCTTAAGCTTATTTTTAATACTTCAGATGTCCATAATGGGTTACCTCAGGATTCTCTCTCCACCTTCACTTCCCTATATCCTGAGAAAAATACCTGAAAAGAAAGACATGACAAGGATTGGGGCAGGATGCTGTGGTAAACAAAGAATTTTTTCTCCTCTCCATTGAACATAAGTCATTAATTTTTGATGTTAAGAGATTAATCTGTGCATGAAGCAGAAAACTCACTGACTGATATTTCCCTGAAACAGATGTTCTAAATGCCATATAGCAAAGAAAATCTCTGTGCAAAACAAAGGCAATCTGGTGCCCTTCCTGAAAGGTTAAGATACAATTACAATTCATAGTGCTCTTGAATGTTGTTCTAACCAGTCTATATATGGTCCAATCACCTGTATTCTCAACACAGTCAGTCACAAAACTATTCAGCAGAGCTTTAGTTGTTATTTTGTTGGAGTGTAGTTTAAACCTCAGTTTCCTATATGTGAATATTCCTGTAGAATTTAGTGACAGAGTAGCCTAAACAAGTAGGGTCTTAATATTTAACTTGGTAATACTAATGCTTAGTATCTGTGGTACGAAACTAGAATGGGCTTGGAAAATCTGACCTTCAGCTCTTCCACAGACCCAATGTATGATTACAGTTCAGCCAAACAAGTTCTCTGTGCCTTAGTTTCTCTGCATGCCAGCAAGATATAATAATTATTTCTCTACTTATGAATTTAGATTGGAAGACAGCTTTTTGTTTGGTTTGGATGGGTTTGGTTTGATTTTCTAGAAAGGAGTATAGCTCACTATGTGTCTAAAAAGCATCTCAGTCCTGGCTGGAATTCCCTGATGTCGCTCTTCTCAAGATAATAATGACAAAACGAGCACAAAATTTTCTCTTTTCAAAGCATGTGTTTCCTGGGATGCAACATGGTTTCCTTCTGGCCAGCCTAAACTAGGCAGTATCAGGCTAGACAAGAGGCCATCCACCTCCAGAGAATGCTCTCCACACACAAAGGCTGCACTGGAAGCATTTGGAGACCCCCCCTGCCCTTTAGGCAACAACACTGAAGTCACTGTTGGAAAAATTCACTCCTGCCTGCCCGTTTAATCACACAATGCTGTCACAGAATATGTGGGGAGTGCTAGGCATTGAGCCCAACCACAGGGCGTGACAGCACATTCCCACAGGACAAGACATGGATCTTGAGTCCGATGGAAGATTCAGGGCAGAGCAACATGTTTCCCTGAATCATGCTGAGTGAAGTGATTCAGAGATATCTCTGCGATGGAGAGATGCCCAAGCCTCAGAGTAAGCAGAGCAGATGTAAGAACAGGTCTGGGACCTCTGCAAGGGCTAGAAGAGTGAAAAGTATAAAGGCTGTACTTCACAGTTTGCAGAGTCAGAAGGTCTGGGCTAATAGTGAATACCAGTACCTTTTGAGACTGGAACAATTATTTATGTTATTTACATTATTATGTACTGCAGCAGCACCTTAAAAATGGTCAGAAAGGTTTGCACTTTGTACAAGATACGATATCTGACTTTAGAAATCAGTTCAAGTGTATTTAAAAGTGTAACAGCACAAAATGGGCTTCTTAAAAACAGAACAGGCCACAGTGGGGGTAAAGTAATACAGAAAAGTATAATTTATATTATTTTCTTTCCCTGCTCCTTCCAGATGATTACAGCATCAATTTGTAAACCAGTATAAACAACTATAAAACTAAAGTGCCTTAACAAGACAAAATTAGTTAAGGAAAAATGTAGCTTTCAAGTACAGGAGCAGGTAAACTACTTCTGAATCAAAAGTTCAATTTAATCTGAAAGGAAAACAAATCCATCCATGTCTATTCCCTTTGCACTGCAGCCTAGAGGGACACTCAACTCAGTTTCAACTGTGTCTATACATATGCTGTTTTAGTCTTAAGTTCTGTGTTTTCTCAACATAAACTTTGCACTTGGGTGTCTAATTTAATTTTCATTTCACACGTCTGTGCATGTCTAAAAATTGTTGATTTTTTTCTAGTAGACCTTTAGTTATTCAGCATTGTTTTGTGTTTTCTCTTATATGTTTATTTTTTGCCCTAAATGCCATGATATTTTTTTATTTCACTTAAGACTTGACAATTTTAGTAACAGTGATGATCCCACGGTGAGGGTATTCAAATGGCACATGGGAAACTTCACCATAGCAGACCTTTCTTTACAGTGAGAAACTGTGGAAACATATTCCCATGACCTGTGTTGGGCATTGCTAAAAGCTGAACAAGTTACCAAAAAAAGCTGAACAATCTCAGTTAGCAGCCTAACTGGGAAAAGAGAAATGTGGGAAACCAGCATTTGGCTTTGCTGTTACTCTTCAGTGTGTGGCAATGGTCTGCTTTAAAAAAAAAGCCATTGAATTTGTACTGGGTTTGTGTGGCCAGGTTTTGGTAGCAATGGGCTGCAGGGGTGGATTTTGCGAGAAGCTGCCAGAAGCTTCAGAAGCCCTGTGTCCAAAAGAGCCGGTGCTGCCCAAGGCTGAGTCCATGAGCAATGTGGTGAATCTCTGGGATTCCTTCAGGATCTGATCCCTGGCTGCTTGGACACTTTGTCTGCATTCCTCCCGGACCACCTATCCTTGGTTCCTTTTTGCATTGTTTTGCGTTGCATTTATTTAATTTTATTTTGGTTGTTTTTGTTATGAGAATTCTACATGGACAGAATCTCTCGCCAAGATGTGTGAGTGCAAGTTTCCATTCCCCTTTTAAATATCAGCCCTTTACACATTATTTAGTTACTATTTGCTGGTGTGCCTTGAAGTCCCTGTGTAAAATAAACATCACATGGAGACATAGATGATGTTCTGCAGAAAAGAAGAGTTGAGAATTGATCCTACCTTTTCTGTTAGAGAGCCATCTTAATCAAACTCTTCTGTAGTGCTAGTGAAAAAATTCAGATATTCTTATTCTGTTCTTTTATCTTCATATCTTTTTATTTATTAATAGATATACTGTAAAACTAAATAGCTAACCAAATGCTGTGAGGTTGTTTGTTTTTTTTAAAAAATGAGAAAAAAATGAAATTGAAAAAAGCAACAAGATATACCACTGAGAATGTGAAGGTCTTGGAACTTTTCTACACATTGAAGTTGAGCCAGAGCCATGTTTTTCATGTTCCCATTCTTTCAAAACTCTTAGGGGGATATTTACAGAAAACTAATACTGGTAAGAAACCCCAGGCCTTTTCTGTCATTGTTCTGCAGTGTGAAATTACCCTTGTTTTGTTGAAACTATAACAGTTTCATTCTGCTAATCCATTACTGCACAAGAGGCTGTAGAAACTACCAAAACTTGTGATCTCACTTATTCTTCACCATCATTTACTCAGAATTCTTGTGATGCTTTTCTTTCAGTTTCAGACTTAAACACTGGGAAATGTTTTATGGCCTGGTATATGCAGTGGTGTGTGCAACGGCCTTCCAAAGTCAGATTCCAGATGAATAATTGTACCTAGGACTTTGTATCCCAGTTTGCCCCTTCCTTTCCCCCACTCCCTTGGTTCAGAAATCCTGGTAAAAACCACCCATGTCCCCAAAACAACTGCGGTCAGAAAACAACTGACAATCCTCATCTTAATCTATCAAATCAGGCAGTCATCGCACTTTAGTATTGAGAAGGGCACATTGGAATCACCTGACAATGCAGCAGGCTTAACAGAAGTAATAATCATGGAATTACTCTGGAAATCATTAATCACTCTGGAAAAATCTGCACTTATTGTAAAACTGTCCAAGCGCCATGAGGCACTCAGCTGGATGCTAGAGATTTTGTTGGTTTGTATAAACTCCATCTCTGATGGTGTAAAACCTTTCCATAACAGGGTTGTGTTGAAAGACTTAATTCTGTCAAACACTTACTTGAAGTGTCACAGGCCAAATAATATTCCAAGTGTCTGAAAGAGGATATTTTTTCTCATGCCTAATATTTTAAAGTAAAAGCAAGTGCAAAGAGAAATGGGTTTACCTCTTGCACTCATATTGATGCATTTAAGCATTTTTTTATGCAAGGAGAAGACAGAACAACATTCTTAATGTTTCCAAAATGACTGGAAAGTCACCTTTAAGCAATTTGTGTCCTTATGAGAGATGCTTGATGAATTTCCTGTCGTTTTCTGCTTTGCAGCAAATTTTAAGTCAGCGAATGAGTTTTAGCTTATCATATAGAGTCGAGTGACTAAACTTTGTGTGGGTGTACACACTCCGTAAATCAGCTACAGAGCCGAAAAGCTCCAAGTCAGGCTTAAGAAATATTTGCAGTAGAAAGGGGATTTGATTACACATTGAGGAAATCTATTTCTTGCAGGTTTTTTAATGATATTTTATCTCCTAGATGCCCAAAGACATTGTCAGCAAATGGAAAAATAAGCAGAAGCCAATTTTGCCATTTTGATAGCTTGTTGGCTCATGGCTTGCCTGAGAGGCTATATTCCTCTTCACTGCAATTCTGCAGCAGCTCTCCCGTAGTCGATAATACCACAATGGTCTTATATTACCTTAAAAAAAAAAGGAAAGAATTCAGCTCAAAGACTTCACATTTCTTGGCCACACATCAGTAGGTCAGGTGCTTATCTCACATCTGAACAGCTAAGAAGCTTGACAATTAACATGCAAATACTGTGGGTGAATGAATTTTTCCTTTTGCCTTCCTGACCCCTTGACTGAAGCAACCTAAATGAGAGCTTGTATTTAATAATAGAGGATCTCCCTGAGGAAAGAGTGTAACCTCTGACACTCTTTGCGGCAGCACACTAATTAGATGTCCCTTTCACAGAGGAACAAACAGAATGCTTCATTCATATCAGGAGGCTTTCACAGATCTCCCCCATGGGGCAAAATTTCTTTAGAAGGACTCCTGTCCCTCATGCATTGATTTGCAGTCTAACAACTTGCAGAATTGTTTTACATGGATTGATCTTGTCATGTATTATCCAGCTTGCCATAGCAGAGCTTCTGACAAGGTTTCTAAATGGTACATCAGACTGCCCATAGAATCTTATCATAACAATCCTGACCTAAGGAAAAAGATAGAATACAACTAAGGGAAACATAGGACAATTTTATAAATTTTGAGATTCTTGAAGTTATATGTTCAATATGTTCAAATGGGAAAACCCAGGAAAATGACAAAAATATAGAAAATATATATTTTTTATTTAAGGCAATTTTTCATAGTGAAATATTTTTAAATCATGCCAAATTCTATTCTAAAATCATATGACTCAAAAAATAAATCCCTTAGGGCAAGGCTGAGCATTGGATGCCCCAAAGCAGTGCAGCACTACTGAAAACTTGGAGAAAAGTGAGTTTCTTTGTATTTCTGTCCCATACCATGGGCACTACAGGCCAGATTACACTGACTGGGTATGGCTGATTTTGGAAGGGATTGCCCAAACTGCTGCTGGAACAGAGTGCAGTGCTTTTTCTTCCTCAGAGTTTCAGCTGCTATGAATACACTCAATCATAACTAAGTTTTTCATTAAACTCCTAAATTTATTTACATATAATTTTCTATTTCAATCCACAATTTTGAAGCAATCAGTTTGTCACACATCTTCTCCATGAACAGAAGGGTTTTGATCTATGGTAGGCAGTGAAAAATATACTCCAGATGAAGATTTTCAAGCCTAGGAATGTCAGCAAGATGAAACATTCACTTGTTAGGGGACATGAAAATAACTCAGACCTGGCCACCTCAGTGTGAAATTATCTTCCTAAAGACTGTCTTTATGAAGGAAATGATTATTTCAGTATCCACAAAAAAAAAAAAAAAAAAAAAAAAAAAAAAAAAAAGAGAAAGTAATGAAAATTTCATTAAACTTAGTCAGCATGTTGCTGTTGGCACTGTTTTTACATGGAAGATGCACACATAATAGAGAGTCTAACAGCTTGAATAAAACCTTAAAATGTCTGTGCTACCTCCATTGGTTGGACATGAATGAAACAAGGCATCCAAGTTCCCTGGGGGCTTCCTGCTAAAATGTGTTATCAGTATGTCTGCTATGGGTATTTCCCAATAACTTAATTAATGCTGTTTCAGGTCCTAAAAAAAAAAAACAACAAGCAGCTGAGTACTGCTCATGTAGTTGGCAAAGAAAATCAGGCTGGTGGAAAAATTTTTATTAAGTCTTTTTGAATTTTTAGGGTTTTTTTAACAGAAAATGTTTCTTCCAGGTTTTGTTGGGGTTTTTTTATTATTATTTTTTATTATGAAAAGTGAGTTTTAGATATGCTGCCAAGGTGTCTCATGGGAATTGCAGATCTGACATTTCATTTTTCTAACTTCCTCTTTGGGGCAGATTCCCTGCTGCATTTTTTTCTATTTTATGTAGAAGGCTCAGTTTCTCTAAAATACCTATGAATATTGGCTCCAGCAGAGATAATTTTATATCCAGATTGCTTACTGTCTGAAGCACCTGCCTTTGGTTTAGACCTCATATTTTTGTCCATGTTACCAACCATGCACTGCTTTCCAGTCAAGAGTTTTCTATTTTCATTTGCTATGGATAAACATTTATTCATATTACACCACCAGATTGACAGAGAAGAGAAGAGCATTTAAAGTCTGCTTAGAATGAAATTTCACAGATTCCTCTACCAGAATGAACTGAGTTTTACAAACATTTAAAGTAGCCACCTGCCCATGTTGCTCTTTTTCTCACACATACAACTAAAAGTTGCAAAAAGTAATTGATAGAATTATCCCATGTGTTTTTTACTGCATTAAATCCAAGTGTAAGACATAATCGGTTTAAGATAACACTTATGCTAGATAGCAGATTTAAAGTGAAAATCCATAACAAATTAAGGATTTTCTTTGGATTAATACCATGTTTGCTACAATGTACAGAAAACAAGGCCAAAATGCACAAAGAAAATAGGACTGCTTCAATATCTGCAGTTCCTTGACTGATTCAGTAATTTGTCTTGAATTTCCTGGCACATCACATTGTGTTTAATCAGAGTCAGAATTATATTACTACCTCTCAGAGACTCTGCAGTCTCTGACTCAAAACTGAACTGTCTGTATTAACTCAGATTGGCTTTTCCTGACATTCTGCTGGCTGAATGTTAGATAATTGGCTCAGTCTCATGCAAATCTTCTGAAATTTGCAGAGAGCTTATATGAGTCTTAACATTATTCTAGGAATGAAAGCCTGCTTCTTAAACCTCCTCAATCAATACAGTTTTTATCAATACTCAAAATACATGGTACCCATGGTATGATGAGGGATGGGAAACAAAGCACACACAACACAACACATATTTATTATTAGCCCTTTCTACTCAGATTTATACACAGGTCCTAAATAATTGTCAACACCTCTCATGCAGAAAACTCAATAATACAGTTAGCTAAAATTTCAAGAGTACATTATTCCCACTTGGTTTTGCTGTCTTCCTTTTAAAGGTTGAAGGAAGTGCAGGAATCCTTTTGAGAAGGAGAGGGAAGGCATGGGGATTTGAGGGTTATTCTGTTTTTACATTGTTCATTTAGTCAGTATTTATAAATGTCACTTCTGTCTATTGGCATTTTCTTCTCTCAAGCTGCTGCAAATGAATAGCAATTGTTTTAGATGCCATTCAGAGACTTTAGGAATAAATATCTACATGTATCCCACACACAATTAGACACAGGCATTTCTTTTTTGGTTACAAAATTAAATACCTTCTTGTCTTGGTGCATGGGGATATTCATCATGAAAATAATCCCGTCAACTGTTTGCTATCAGCTGTAACCAGATTGGTGTGAGTGGCCCAAGAGTAACCTCCGCTGCTGTTGGACAGAGCTGCCCAAAGAATGACTTCACAAGGAGCATGGTGGAGAATGAGGAATGGATGTGGGTAATAAAGGGAAATTACGTAGTGAACAGAAGCACAGCGACGACAAAAAAACTCTGACTTTTTCCCTTTTTTTCATATTGTTAAGTCCCTGGCAGGGACACGTGCAAGGCCCCGTTGCCCTGGTTCTTTGATTAAGCCATAGGGCGTTCAGTAGAAATCCCGCTATTAATGCGAGATGTATCATGTGTAGCCAGGACGAATCACATTCCAGCTTATATGGAACACCATATTGCCTTTGAGTGAGAAAAGTTAATTTATACTCCACCAATCTTTTGGTTATGCATGTGTGTGCATCCACTTGCTCCAGGCTCCAGGTAAATGATACAGTCTAGACTTCATGTAGTTCATTAGATCAATATTCTATCTCCTTACACGAATGGAATTCGTGATGTCCTCCAAAGTCCAATTTTATTTCTTTCACCTCTCAAATTAAACACTGCCTTAAAGGTTTGCTTGATGGATTACTCCGTTTTATCTGATGATGGTCTTCAAGGCACATGTGGCAGTATATCTCATTCCATTAGTAAAGATCATTAGCTACAGCATAATTGCTTCTCTATGACACATAATAGTTTCATCTATTATTATCGTTCCTGTCCTGTAATTCAATTTCATGATTATGGTTTAACAAATCAAGGGGCACGGCAAACAATATATTTTAGCCATCATTTAAAGTAAAGTTGTGTTGCTGACAAGATATATAGGGTGGTGCTACAAGACATTTTGTGATTTCACTCCTTTTGGTTTACTGAAAAATTCTCCATTCTCTCTCATTTCCTAACGTAGAAAAATACTGAATCAGAAAAAAAACCAAAAGCTATATTACGCCTTTACTGCATCCAGTGGCCTCTTGTTCCTTTGGGAGAGTATCTGTACCTTGCTAGGGGCTTTCCAAGCATTGAAGGTAGCCCTTGTTTCCAGGGGATCAGGATTATGAAACAACTACACTCTGTACGAGTGGCTAGTAAAGATTTGCCTAAAGGAATCTATTCTATAAGAATTTACTCAACACTATCTCACTTGAAGCTTGCAGGAGAAATCTCAAAATTCACCCCAACAATATCTCATAAGGAAAGAGGAGAGTAAGTTAAGGGTAAGTTAAGGGGTGTTCTTGCCCTAGAGCTGACATCAAGAAATATATATATATATATATGTAAATATATGTGTGTATATATATATGCCTACTGAAAAACATTTTTCCTTTTGATTTGAAAAAGCTTTCTTTTTGATTTGAAAATGTATATTTTCAAGTACTCACTGAGCACTTAAACAAGCACACATAGACCAGGAGGCTGATATCCTCTCGCATCTGCAACTTATCAGAGATTTCACCTGCAATAGTGTTTTCCCATAATTCTAAGGATAGATTTTGGGCCATTTCTCTGAGGCTATCATCTTTTGTCACTCCTTAACAAGCAGACCATTAAACCATTTCCCTATCTCTTACTCACTTGGCTTCATTGAATAATTATTCTTAGTTCCAAAAACTGTAATGGATACTTTATCTCCTCTCTAGTGGCTGTTCACCAGAAAATATGACGCATAATTAAGAACTCTGGGGGGAAAAGAGAGAGAAGAATTATTCCCATTATGTAGACGATTTTTAATGAATTTTATATGAATATGAATTAATATGATTTTAAACTAATTACCAGAGAGAGATTAATCCGAACATACCCAAGTAAACCCTGGTTGGAACAGTGACCAGTGATTACTGGTTATCAGTAGTGTTGATGTTTTTATTTGGGAGGGAAGTGAAAATGAATGCAATCAGCCAAGCGGAAAGCTTCTTGAAAGCAGACGAACACTCTCAAATTTGTTGAGGAATAAATGTGGAACTTTGTTGCATTAACAGATATTGCATTTCCTTCTTGGCTGCATTCATACTTTCTTCTTGTATCTAAGGAAGGCTTTAGGAAGGTACGGCTGAAAGGAAAGCTCATTTTTGTGCAGGTGGTTCTTGGATGATTGAGTGAATTCTTGGAAAGCATTTTGTCTGGCCTTTGGAAGGCTATTTATTAGGGGTTTTTGCAGCAAGGCAATTGGGAGCGCTAGGTTTACTAAGAAATGTTTACTCTTCAGTACCATACATGCAAGTATATGGGCCAACAAATGATTCATTTTGCCAAAGCTGTCACAAAGTTTGGGCAAGGCTCCTACACTTAGGTCCTTTCCTGCCACCTGGTTTCCTTAGCCAGCTGCGAAGCCTGACCTCAGTGATAGAGAGTACTCCGTCATGTAAACACTATAGAGGTAGAAAATGTAAAATTTACCCTGTCCTAATTCCTGGGCAACAGATTTTACAAGCAACCTCAGAATCTCAGTTTCAGAACTGTTGAACAAGTTACTTTGTAAACCTGGGGGTCCCAGGCCTTTCATTACCTTTAATTTTAAAATAACCTTCCAGATACATTGTCTGAGAGTGTAGCTCCAAGCTCCAAGGAGTTTATGGCAACCCCCTCAAAAGGGGACTGTAGGGAGAACTCTTTCTATATCCGGAAACTTATTGTCTTTCACAGATAACTGATAATTATGAGGGGATTTTCTCTTAACAAAAGTTTCTAATTTTTTTTTTTAAATGAAATATCAATTACCTCTACAAAGGAGAAGTGTCTTTTCTGCCTGAGACTGTGCTGCCTTAATTTCCCTTAGGGGTCCCAGTAGGATTCTTATATTTGTATCCAAAAATCCTAGACAGTACTAAGATTTTCTGACTGTGTGCACGTGCAGTGTCTTTTTCTCGGGGGTTATATTAGACTTCCTGCACTTGAGTAACTCCAGATGCTACAGTAAAAATGGTTATGCTCATTCTAATAAATGGTAACAAAAAATAGATCCTCAAGGACGAGGAATTTCTGAATGCAGCCAGTTCCCCACATTCAAGGATGGATTACTTCAGCCTTGTTAAAAGTGGGCTGTTGCAATCATTTCACTGAGGTTCTCTGTGACAGGAGGTGAAGAAATTAAGCCATTCCCAATAAAGAAGAGAGAATGGCATACATTTTTGCAAAATATAATCAATCATCTAATGCACCTTCACATTAACATCTAATCAATTATTACAGCGTCACATAATAAAAAGAAATTTATTCTATTCAGTAAGTGTTTGTTAGTGTTGGCAATATCGTGGAAAGAGACTCTCATGGATAGTTTTCCAAATATTGAAGACAAAGCAATCAGATATCTTGTGTGAGCTGGCTGCAGACACACGGTTACCTGGAAAATAGGATATCAGATTTTCCAGCTGCAGAAGCTGGAAAATACCTGGACACACTTTGGCTCATACTCGAGTTGAAATAGAAACATCTGTGTTTGGGGTTTCTGCCTTTGGGGCAGGAGTAGAAGGAAACAACTCAGTAATAATCATTTATAAATGGGCTGGCTGAGTTTAGCAAAGGTCATTGAGTGGTGAAACTTGTGCTGTGAGTGTATATTGCTGACTGCAGGCTAAAGGATTTTTTATTTTCTGTCTGATTTAGGGCTTTGGTACCAGTCTACATCTTCATTGAGGGGATTTCTTTTTCTGGAGGCAGAGCCCTGGAAATATGACTATGAAATTACACAGGTTAGAAAGTCACTGATGTTTCTGTGTAAGTCCGTATTGGTAGGGATACAGATTTTTATTTCAGGCCTCTCTGATTTTTGATTTCAGGAGCAGTGTTAGCTAGCACTGATTTTGAAAGAAAAGACCTTATAGTCACACATTGTCTCATCACAGAAGATGTGGGAGTTCTCGTGACCTCTGCTGGAAATTCATCTTCACTGCTGCTCCTGCTCCTCTGTTCTCACCTCTCCCTGTCTGCATCTCCTGGAGTCCTTGAGCAGATACTAGAAGTGAAGGGAAAGAAGGCTGTATTCTCCTCCTGTTACCTTAGAGCCTTGATAATTACCCCCAGCTCAAAGGCCAAATGCTCTTGTAAGCACAGAGGAATGAAATGTTGGAGTTCAGTGTGAGGGAGCAGGTGGAAGCACCGGAGCAGTGAAACAGCAGCTCTGGGCCAGCTTGAAGCATCACTAAGTTTGTGGGTACTAAAGCACTGACCTTAACAGCTCATGTCAGGGGAATCCTTCATTAGGAGGGGAAACTGAATATGCCTATCAAATTGTTTCAATGAATAACCCTTTCTGATTCATGTCTTAGAAGAGCTGCTGGAATTGAGGCACAAAGTGTGCCTTCATCCTCAAAAATCAAGGGCTGACTGATTGATATTTCTTGGAGTAGTTTTTACTCTAGCTAGAACTAAATGAGAAAATGGTTTGCCCACAAACCCTCCATGTAGGAACTAACCTAAGCAAATCAATGTCTACTGAGACTAGCATAGATTTCTTGCTCTCACTGTGGACAGCTTAATGTTTTAGCAGTTTCCAGTAGTTTGAAAAGTCTTTTCCCACTGGCTACCGGCTGCCTTGGGAGGATCTGTCTGCTGTAGTGCAGTATTTTGTGGCATGCCTCAAACTCAGAGATCTCATTTGAATGAGCTAATGCTGTGGTTGAAAGTCAAGCTTTGTGTGGCAGCTTTTGATTGAGAAATATTTCACCTAATTCATCTGTGTTAAGGATGGCAAAAAAATCAAACCCTCCCAAGCACCCTTTATAAATCATCCTGGCTAACACACCAGTAAATGTGTTATCAAAAATGCAACACCTATTACTGTGAATTTCAAACAGCCAGCACTGTAAGCCGGATCTGAACCCGTGGGGAAGGTATAAATTGATAAGACTTTTTGAGAAGTTATAAATTACAGAAAAGCAAGACGAACATCTTTAAAGGGTTGACAACAAAGAAAAGAAAGATGATTGAACACAAAAATGCTGGGCTAAACCACAAATAGCTTGTTCCTAAGAGAACAAGGGTAGTGAAAACTTTTCTGGCTTTGAATAAGGGAGGAAGGGCGAAGAGAAAAACCTTGGTGAATTAGAAATATAGGCAAAGAAGGAAGATTAAAACCCTTGACAATATAAAGCCCATAACTAGAAAAATAATGAGGCAAAATGAGTCACTATCATTAGTGAATATTTAGCTGGAAAAGAATGACAATTAATACTGTGCCAACTTTATTAAGATGCTCTGTGCAACACCTCATCATCCCCATCTTCTGTAAAATCTGAAATATAAAATGAACTTAAAACTTGAAAAGGGCATGTGGCAATGAGATCCATGGGTAGGTTTGCAAATAGGGTCTATTTTCATGTCCAGCGATTGTCACCTTTTATTATATCTGCAAGCCTACAGAACCAAGAAATAATCACATACTATGTGATAAAAATATAAGAGAATTTTCTTGGTGTCAAAAGACTCCAGATGGAGTGACAAAGAGAGAGTACAATTGAGGTGTTTTCTGTTAGCAAAATGACCCACCTTGGATGGAAGCCCCAATTCTCAGAGGTTCAGAGAGCACAGCTATTGGGAAATGATGGAAAAGAGGAGATACACAGAGGAGGAGCCCTGGGAATATGTTAGATGACTGTTAGATAAACTCTGATTGTACAGTCTTGACTTGGGGACGGTTTTATATATGCCCCTGTCCAGCAAACCTTAGTTTGCCTGGTACACCTCTTTGAGGGTTATGGTATTCTGGTATTATTTCTCTTCTATTCTGTTATTTGATGAAGAGATAACTTTTAGTCATTTACCATTTGGCCCTCTTCCCTTATTTCATTAGTGGGAGTAATTGAACACTGAGCTAGCCTTGAGGGAACATCCAAATAAACAGTTGCAGGGAGATGTGTTGATCTGATTTATGCTCTCAGCAGTGTTTTCTGTGTGCAACAAGTGACATTTGTAATAAGCCTCAGCCAGTACTATAAGATGAACTTTTTATGGCCTCACCGTGAGCAGGTTTTTTTGTATAGAATACAGTTGAGAAAATAAAATCAAATTGGAAAAAGCGTTTACATGTATGTATTCTTCAAACTTCATACTCATATCATCTCTGTATTAATATTCCACATAAAGTCAAGTTAAAGGTTTTCAAGTGTACTGCAAGAGTAAAACAATTGATTTTTTTTACTGAATGTTAACTGAAGTAAATCATCAGAATATTCTTCATCCATCTAAAGTATGCTTCTCCTTTTTTTCCTGTGGACAATGCATTTAACAAATGGGAAGTCAGGAATGTCTCTGATGACTCAAACCTGTAGCCCAGTATGAAGATAATGATCAGTAATGAAATCTTCAAAAAGAGGTGAATATCACTCTGCAGTAATCTGCCATGGAATGGATCTTCTATAAAAATATTTTGCCTTAGCCTTTGTACTTGTTCTTTAGAAGTGATAGTTTGTAGGCCCTCTAGAACAGATGTCAGCCTTAACTGTAATTTTAATAAAATTAGGTAATATATGATAACTATCTTTTAAAAAATGTGCCTCTTTTCAGCCTTCCCTTTCATTCTTTGAGATTCTTTATTTATACTCATTTTTGTTCTTTCTTGCATCTTTTAAATTGAACACTCATTCTTATTCCCAGAAGACAGAGTTAATTAACCAAAAAATGAAAAAAACTCACCTTTGTTTCTGCTTGCTTTCTACATTAGAGGGCAGAGTTCCACCTCATCTATCTGTTCATCTTTTATTTATTCAAAGATGCTTGATAAAATTAATTGGGAATTTATTATAAAGGCTATGCTAACATCTTGGGGGAAGAAAGACCTTCATTTACTATGCAAATGTGCAGATACAATGTGTTTGAATAAATGTAGCTGTTATTTGAGGTATTATTTCAGGAAAATTAACTCTGTAGGCCCCTTCAAATTTAATTTGTGCTATGACAAACATGATCC
Source organism: Phainopepla nitens (assembly GCA_013400175.1). Lineage (NCBI taxonomy): Eukaryota > Metazoa > Chordata > Aves > Passeriformes > Bombycillidae > Phainopepla > Phainopepla nitens. Next base: position 344,997 of record VXBQ01004188.1, on the reverse strand, counting down.
AGCAATTGAAAGGAAGCAAGAATTTCTAGGAATCATGATACAAAATAGCTTTTTTTTATGTTGTCTTCTATATTTACTAAACTTTCAAACTATTTTTTTTTTAAATTGGCACTCAAGCAAAAGTTTCTGATCACTTTCCATTATAATTTTGGCATTTCTTTAAAGTGTTTGAAGTTGTATTACAAGAAAGTCAGTGTGAGGGGGAAGTAAATACAGTCTAATGCTATGAAGCATATGCTTCAGAAAGGAAGATAAAGGATGAAATCAGCATCTTTACTGTTGTCTAATTGCATAATTAAAGGTCGTTATCACCTGCTTATTGTTTATATTTAACATATCTGTATGATCTATTTAACATATATCTATATTGATATATTTAACAATATCTGTGTATTTATCTTGTTGTTTGAGGGATGTCATATTCCTTGCTTGTATGTTGGTTGTTTATTTTTCTGCAGGGTGACACATCAAACTTGAGATAAATAGACAAGACTGAGAATTTGCAGGATACCCAGAAGTGGAAAATGAGTCATTCTGTGTCAGTATATGGTCTTGGTAACTAACTAGTGCTTATGATGATCCAATATGTGTGGTTCAGTATTAAGCACATCTGAAATGACTCTCCAAAATTGCTTTTAATCCATTCTATATGTTTAAAGTTTAAAATAAAAATTTAATGCTTTAATTTATGTATTTTTCCCCAGGTTCTCCATTTCATAAAGATTAGTTGTTAACCACACTACTCTGTCAGGAGCACAGGTCTATTTCATCCCATGACCCTGTCCTGTCTCTGGAGCCAGGCAATATTGATAAAATGCTGCTAGAACTTGTCGAAGCCCGGTCATTAAAGCATGAATCCCTTAAGACAGGTCGAATCAGATACTGCATATCTGACCTGAATTACAGCTTTCCCTAGGCATCTCCAGCCTGGGAGAGATTCATCTTCAAGTCTGGACAGAAGAATAAGTAGCAGACTGGACAAATTGATTTGAATGATATCTCCAGAAGGCACATTCTCCATACCTCTTCTTGAAGCAAGAAAAACTGCATCTAAATTATTCCTGACAGAAGTTCATCTACCTCTTCAAAAGGACCCAGAGACTGGCACATTCCTCTGGCAATCTGAACTTCTACTTCCTTCTCATAGAAAGGGTCCTCCTGCAAGTTGACCTGAATGCTTCCTACTCCAATTGAAGCTGTATTTGGGTTGAGTGCAGGTTCAAACCCAGATAAAAAGTAAGTACCATGAAGCCAATCTCTCACTACGTGCTCCTCTGGGTGGAGTGGGGAGGAGAATTGAGGGGAAAAAAATGCGTCAAGCTCCTGGGTCGAGATAAAAAACAGTTCAATTATTGAAATAAATTATAATAGCAATATAATAATGAAAATGGAGAAATAGAAGGAGAGGAAGATATAAAATTAAAAAGAAAAGAAAAGAAAAGAAAAGAAAAGAAAAGAAAAGAAAAGAAAAAAGAAAATGAGAGGAATAAAACCCAAGAAAGATAAGTGATACATAATAAAATTGCTCACCCCCTGCTGACTGATTCCCAGCATGTCCCTGAGCAGGGATTGATCCCTCACAGCCAATCCTCCCATTTTCTACACTGAGAATGATATTCTGTGGCATGGAATAACCCCTCCCAGCTTCTCGTGCACCTGCAACTTGGCAGAGCCTGGGAAACAGAAAAGTCCTTGACTTAGTGTAAGCACTGCTTAGCAACAGCTAAAACATCAGTGTGTTATCAACATTATTCTCATACAAAATCCAACATACACCACTGTACCAGCTGCTAGGAAGAAAACTAACTCTATCCCAACTGAAACCAGGACATAAATAAATTGGTGACACCTCCTACTGGTTCCCCTTCCTAATATTGATTCCAGTAGCTTTTTTCCGTATTTGAGGAGCAAGAAAACAGCATGTCTTGGGTAAGTGCATTTAGCAGTACATCTCTCTGTATGTAGCATGCACCTACAGTAGAAAATTTATTGACATAAGGCAGGAACTAGGCTGATAAAACAAATAATCTGCTCTTGCATACACTGTCTGACTCTTTCAAGCAGTCTCCCAGGAATGTGCAGCTTGTGTGCTCTAAGGTAGCCATTAGTGTCAGGGTAACTCAGGGAGTGGGAAGTCAGTGGATCAGCTGGTGGTAGCTTAACTAAACAAAGAGCATTGTTGTCTGTTATTTGTGATTTTATAGCTCTGAAGGACCCCTCCAGAAACTTTTTCAGGAGAAATTCTTTATAAATACTAGCTAATCATGCATCACAGGTTGAAGGGGTATTTTTCCTTCCCTCTAGAAAAGCCCTGAACATAAAATTTTCTTTCATCTTGTCAGGCAGGCAGTCCAAAGGAGAGACACTGACAGAGTACAAGTCAAATGTCTGCACATCTTGCACCCATCCTTTCTTCTTGAATCAAAGGAGAGAGATATTTTTCTCCAGTGTAGAATGGATAAGTACCAGGGTGACTGTAAAAAGAGTTGTATTGATCTGGTCTCCACACAGTGTGAGAAATGGAAAAGAGCTGGTAATTACCTGCCTCATAATTCTGAACATGATGAACCAGGAAAAGTGCTCCAAGAAATTGCTTCCCATGAAGTAATTAATCTTTTAATTTTCTTTTTCCATCACATGGCTTCTTTAAGTCTCTTTAACTCTCATCTAATACCACAGAAGTAGCCAGCACTACACCCCTCAATGCATATATCAGTTTCTAAGTCCTCCCTTATCTGCTCATATATTCTGCTCCTGTAAACTGGAGTTGCTGATTAGATTAAAGATCTTTATTTGAGTAGAAAAATACACTGTGGTTCTAAATCAGAGTAAATAGATTTAGTTGAAGGCCCTGTTCTTCAGTCCCCGCATCCCAGTTCAGCTACTATCCTTAATGGTGTCAAATGCTAACTTCCCTGAGTAATATCAAACCCAGTCACATGTAAAAAATCCTTCACATGTCCTTTCATCTTAGTTTCATCCATGTAGGATTGAACTTTGTGAGCTGTACAGAGTTCGTGACTCTTTTTAGTGCAAAAGATGAATGAAACCATGGAGTTTTCAGTTTCAGAAGACACAAGGCTGACCCATGTTATCTCATTTCAGTCTCTTCACACAGAGAAGACACATCAGAAACTGAGTTTATGGTCCAAATGATATGTGAATAGCCTAGGGTGCACCCTTGCAATAGGGTGGTGGCCAAAGACACTGGCATGCAGGTCAAGTCCTGGGTCCCCAGCAATCTCAGCAATCTCTCTGCTTGACCAAGGCAATATATTTGGTCTGCAATTTTAACTTCTGTATGAAAACATGAATAGTATTCACTTTGTCTGTATTGCAATTTTAAGTGATAAGGTCTTGGAGACAAGCAAATTTTATTTCATTTGCACAGGTCCTTGTTCAGTTTAGGAGTATGAACAAAACTCAACCTCTTTCCCAATTCTTACTAAAATTTTGTATACAACTTGCAGAACTGAAAAATGTCTCCATTGCTCTTGTTACAGACTTGGCAAATAGCCATATTATAGTATCATCACATCTGCAATATAACTGCAGAAGAGCTCAGTGGAAGAGTCTCCACACTAATGATACCATGAATTTGATTTTTAAGTGCTTATATTCTAATGCTGGAACTTCAAACCAAGTAAAGATTAGAAATGTGAAAAGGTGAGAAGGCTTACAGAATTGTACTCTCTAAAAGCTTATGAAAATACAGCAAGAAGTATGAGGGAAGGAAATATGGAATGGAAATCACAATAAGAGAAGAACTACCTTCAATAAATGACCTCATTAAAAAAGGTAGTTACATGTTTGCTAAACTTCTGCTATGATGACATTATAAAAAAATCCTTTACAATGGAAGGTATTAAAGGATACCAAGAAAATAATATATTCCTTTGTAAATGCTACACTTCATGTTATTAATTTCAATGACTATTTCACATTTGCTTATCTTTCACCTTGATAATGTAATTATAGTGATACAAGATATTCCACATTGATGCCAAGATGCAATTTAACTGTCTCCATGTTTCCCAGTCAGATTGTACCTTGCATTTGACCCAAGTACTGTATGGTTATTAATAGATATGCAATGGGATGTCTTACTCATGCATTTGCTAGGATCACATTGTCCCTATCCTGACAATAAAGGAAAGGCAAATAAACATGACTTCATTGTCGGTGAAATCTAAAGACACTGCAAAAATTAAAATGTGAGAGTGGATTATCAGTGCAAAGGCTTAAAACAAGGTCCATTTCTATCACTAAAACCTTTATCCCCTGGCGCTTTTCTTGGCTGCAGGAGTGTGCTCATGCAAGTTGCCCAACACGATGCAGTAAATTGGCACATTGTCTGGGATCAGCAATAATGGAACAAGTTCATCAGGGTGCAATTCTCCTATAGCCAGAGAAGTTGGATTCAGTTTTGTGTATCTATACATTGATTACCCTGTGCTTCCAAAATTAATAGGTTCGGTAACAAAAAAATGGGACACACACCATTGCATCCCCACTCTAATAATGATAATTTTTAAAATATCAAATAAAACAAATAAGCCAAAGCAAGACAGAAGATGTAAACTGAAGTCAGTGCAGATAATCCAGAATTCAGATGGAATTTCAGTGGTGGTAGGTTTCTCTATATATTCCTATAAACCAAATCCTGACACTAAGAATTTTATCCTACCTTGTGAAAAAGAGCAAGATTTGTTCAAGTAGTTTCACTGAGCAAGGGCAATTTACATGAATTTAGGGTTTGCAGAATGCAGTGTTGAGTCTGTTGTTCATCTTTTTGAACAGAAATTTCGGGGAGACCTTTTTCTGATGGAAAATGTTGATTCACTAAAAATTAATTTCTTCCTATTAGCTTCCCGCAAGGATATAATTTTATACTTGTTAGGAAAAATTTCTCACATTCTGAGAAGAGGAGCAGCCTATTCTAGAACACACAGTGCTTTAGTGATTTAAAGCAGGGATATGATCACCAGTCACACAATGCTGTTCTTTTACGCCTGTTTCTATTACACTCTGCAAGAAATAATATCATATTATTCATTCATCTTCAAAAAATTACAATTTTTTTTTTTAGTCCCAGACAACCTATGTGACACGTGTGTATATATTCATATGACAACCTATCTCCACTTCAGCCCACTCTTTCTCTGACTGATTTCCTTACGTTGTTTTTCACACTTCTCTCACACAATCACACATAATGGAAATGACCAGATGTACCATTACTACACAACATCCTGTGCTGCTCTTGTAGAATCCATACAATCTAGCCTTCATTTTCACCAAACTGTGCTTATTGAGGACATAAGAAAACAAAATAAAAACAAAAATTGGCTTCTAGGCAATCTTCAGTTTTAGACTAGCCCCTACTTTTGATAACAAAATATTGGGATTTTCAAAGGACAGTGATGAAGTCAGTCCCTTCACATGTATAGACTCTTTTGCGTACCTAAGCCTCATCTGTCCTGGTTTACACTGGAGCTTTTTCTATAATTACATTCCAGACAATAGCACAACAGTTTTCTTTTTCGCTGCTGAACTCTTGATCTACCGTCTTTATTATGTTTCCTTTTAGAAATAATTTTATGGTCAAATACCCAGCTGAAATTTAAATAAAATGAAATCATGACTTCTTTTCACCATTAGCCCAAAATAACATAATAGCATTATGACAGGTGAAGGTTAACATTTCTATTGGCAACTTTCATTTAAACCATCTCAGAGCAGGATGGCATGCATAATTGCTTTGCACCAATAGAGGAAATAACTCCCATTAATCCTGTAGTGAAGGTCATAGAAACATAGCACAGGCTCAGAACAATCACAGAATGAAGACACAGGAGAACGACAGGGTCATTTAATTCACACACCCCTAGCTACAAACACAGCCTCAGACAACTATTTACCTAGCCATTACAAAATTTTTTCAGTTAGAATCTTCTAGCAAATAAGAAAAGGAAAACTCAGGAAAAAAATAAAGTAAGTCTTTGTTAAGAGTTAGAAATGACTTAAAATAATATTTTTAAATAGCACAAGCTACCGCAGATAAGTTGGATCTAGTCTATTATAAAAAAAAAAGCCTTCCTCTTTTCAGCAAAACAGCAAATAAAATCCTGATGCAGGGAGAATCAGACAGTCTATTTTTAATTATTTTTCATTTTTTCTATTATTAACATGCCCTTGTTCCATTCAGGAATACCAAGAGGCAATCTATTCTTGTGATAATTCTGGCCCAGTTTTTCAAACCCAAGAGAATCTGTTAGTTTGGAATTCAGTGATTAGATGAGCCAAATCAGAACTCCATCATTACTTTTAACTTTCCCATTACAGGTGAAAAACATGAATCTGCACACTACAGACTTTCACAGTAATTATTGCCAGGGGATATCCTTCCATTTTAGGAATTTTAAATTGACACCCCACTCCTAAACCAAAAGACTTCCACAGAAAACTCCAAAAGTTACTGTGGAGAGGAGGAATGCATAGAAGGTACAGAGCATTACAGAAGGATTAATAGGCACTCCACTACACTTCAAGCATTCCTCTAGGTCAGAGAATTAATCAGAGACGACCCAGCTTCATCCATGTCAGGGAATGCAAACCGAGGTGACACACCCGGTCATTTGAGCATTAGCAGCAATCATGAGAAGCACCTTCTGCTTCTGGACACATGCTAAAACTATGGACTGTGTTTCAAAACTGCTTCATTATGTGCTGCTGAGGGAAGGACCATCTCCTATTGTAGGAGCACATTGTTTTCCAGAGGATTAACTCTGGACTTGATGATGAACTATCTGTTGTCCACTCTCCATCTCCTTCGCTCTGCTTCCCTGTTCCCTTGTACACACCTTCCACCCTCTCACTTTCTCAGTCACTTCCTCATTTTCTCTGAGACTAATCCTGCCTCAGCCACATTCCATGCTAGAAAAATTCCCCCTTCTCTATCATTTGTCAGCCATCATTTCCTTAATTTTATTTATTTTATTTTATTTACTCATAGCTATCATTTACTTGGACTAAAAGATACCATTAAAAAAAGGTTATTTCTGTCTCTCTCCAGCTGAATCTTCTGCTTTCTCTTGCTATTATCACTGGATGAGATTGTTCCCACATAGACTGTGAAACTCTCCACAAGCTCATTGCTTATAAACTCTTTACATGGATTGTTTTGTACACGCTTTGCAGCTGCACAACAAAACTAGGCACGCAAATATGCAACAGATAGAGGAGTTACCACAGGTCATTTGATCAACAGGAAATAGTGATGTGCATGTTTTTAATCTGTCACGTTGAAAAGTAAAAGGCACAGGAATAATTTGCTTTTGGTTTCAAATTCTGGTGGGCCAAGAATGCAAAACTCTCTTTTACTGTGGCTTCATTGACAGTTGTAGCCTAGGAAGCGACTGCAGCCCCTGCCATTTCTCCCAGATAGCAACTCCTTTGAAGAGCTTCCCATGAGCTGTTTGCCATTCCCCTCAGTGTCTTACCCACTGTAGTTTTGATTCTGTTAGTGTAATGCAGGAACCAGACCAGTATGGGAAAATCACAACTTTCACTGAGTATGCCAAGCCACACACAATATTGTGTGAAGGTCAGTGCTGCATAAATAGGTGCTCCAGAACTTGTTTATGTGTTGGGGCCATGAAAACTGTAAATGTTATATAAACAATTAGGACTGATTTAATTACATTCTGACACTCTATTGTTTGATTGGTTTCAGTTATTAAGAAATGCTGAAATCTCTCAAAGCAAATATACAGAACTCAGAAAGTCTCAGAAGAAATGAAATTTGTGAGTGACTTCCAATATTCTTTTACTAGAACTTGAGACACTTCCTTCTAAATGAAACAGTTGCTCTTTTTCTCCCAACAATTAAAAGAGTGAAATTAAAGTATTTTTTCCTATACACATTAGTCCTAAAGTATTGAAAAAGTGACAGGAACAATCTTAAAACAACAGCTCTAAATACAGGGTGACATTTCTTTACAGGAGTGCCATTTGGCACAGAATGAAAAGGAATGAAATTACAACTGCACCAACAGATAACCTACCTATCTCGGTAAGAATTCCTGTCAGCATGGCACACAGCCAAACCAGCTTGTGTCCCAAAAGCAGATCCATTGAATTGGACTGCAGATAAAGATCATTTTACTCTGACACAGAACTAATTTTTTGCCAAGTCTTGCTGTTTATTCTTGGTCTTGTGAAGACATCAGCATCTATAAAGTCATTCAGTAATCCAGAAAATAGATCCTGACACTAACTTCCCGAAAATAAAGTTAACTTTCACAAAATCACAGAATAATGGAAGAAGTAAGGCTGAGAGGGACCATAGTGGATCATCTGGTCCAACCTCCCTGCTCAAGTAGGGTCACCCCAAAGCATATGGCACAGGATTGTGTCCAGAAAGATATGGGATATCTCCAATGAGGGACACTTCACAAACTCTCTTGGACAACCTGTTCCAGCGCTCGATCACCTGCACAATAAAAAAGTTATATCTCATATTCAAGTGGCACTTCCTGTGCATCAGTTTCTGCCCATTACCACTTGTCCTGTGGCCCAGCACCACTGAAAAGAGGCTGATCCATCCTCTGACACCATCCCTTCAGATACTCATAGACATCGATGAGGTTCCCTCTCAGTCATCTCTTCTCCAGGCTGAACAGGCCTGACTCTCTTAGCCTGTCCTCCTAAGCAAGCAGCTCTGGTCCCTTAATCATCCTTGTGGCCTCTTCTGGACCCACTCCAGGAGTTCCATGACTCTTTTGTACTAAGGAGCCCAGAACTGGACACAGCACTCCAGATGTGCCCTCACCAGGGCTGAGTAGAGGGCCAGGATCACTTCCCTCAAACTGGCAATGTTTCTTCTAATGTACCTCAGGATGCAAGTGGCAGGACACACTGCTGGCTCATGGACTACTTGATATCCATCAGGACCCCAGGTCCTTCTTCACAGAGCTGCTTTTCAGCAGCTCAGCCCCCAGCCTTTACTGGTGCATAGGATTATTCTTCAACCTTTCACACACATCAGTCTTTGATCTGATCCATAAAGCACCACAAAATCATTATGTCAGCACAGAGAGACCAGAGAAAAGCATGCCTTTGGCTGGAGAGGAAGAAGAGTCCTCCCTTTCCTTATAAACTGACATTTATGTAATTTTCAGGGGACATACACATAGTGAAGTGAAAAGAACTGAAAACTAATAAAATGCAATAGATTTTGATTAAAAAGATCTTAGAAAAAGTGGGATTATGTGAAGGGTTTAGCTGTGCAGGGACATTTCCATGCTCAGCTTTGCATGTGGAATCCAGGACTGGAATCAAACCAAAGGGAAGGGGAAAGACAACGTCCTCGATGCCTTAGTTAGAATATTTGATCACCTATTCTTCATCACTGTGTCAGGCAATAAAAGGTTATGGACTCATGAACATCCCCTCCCAAAACCCCATACATTATGTTCACACCCATATAATTTCCTATGTATAATTATTTAAGACACCAAACCCCAACATCTTCACCGAATGTGTCAGAATTCAACAAATGTTATGGCAATGCTCTCAGGCACATGGTGGAATTCTTGGGATGTCTTATGCAGAGCCAAGAGCTGGTCTCAATGATCCATATGGGTCCCTTCCATCTCAGCACATTCTATGATTCTATGATAGTGTAGGACTTTAGCAGTTCTCACTGCCTCTACATGCTGCCCATTCCTCAACCATAGCTGTGACTTTCATGTCTAGTTCTGTTACTGACACAATTTGTCTTCTTTGAACTCATTTTATCTCTCTTTTGACTAGTTTCCTGTATTCCCACATGTACAGTTGGTCTCTGCAACAAAACCAGCTGTTCCATTTCCTTGGAAGAGATTTCTGTCAATGAGAATACATAATTTTGATGTCCATCTAGAGTTTTCTACGCAAAGGTTTCAGGTTTATTACCTCTGTGAACCCACTATCAGTGAAAGATGCAGCAGAGATGTTTTGGAGCAATGCACTCCTCAATTACCACGGCAATACCCTGTCAGTTGAACATCATAGCTAATTATAGGACAGAAATTATATTCATAACCACCTACTGATTGAAAATTTGTGTAGGTCTTGGTATTCAGTCTTGGATTTCCATTGGGTTCCTCCCATGGGTGATCTTCCAGATTTTCCCTTGGTTTTCCTTTGGTGCTATGCCTGCTAGTTTTATAGTAGGAATATTGTGATGTACTGCATGAACTGCTGAAATAAGTACATGAATATATACATGAGTATAAGGCTCTCACTATGGTGTTTAATTAATGACATGTGATTCATATGGGACAAAATCAGAAATTTTAGTCATGGAAGGTTAAATTGCCATAAAATAAAAACCAAATAGTCTCTCAAGTACAAGAATATAAATTATGTCTGGAGAGCTTTCAGAAAGAATTGGGGAAAGCAACAGTTGAAGAGAACTCTTTTCATTTTGTTTGCTTTCAATATTAAGGAAATCAGACAAAAAAGCAGGCCAGGCTGACATGTGGTGTATGGGATTCAGCTGAGCATCTGGCCATTCATACTAAAACTCTGACAAATGTCCCTGCTCAAATTGCATCAATGTTAACTAACAAATCTGAATCACATCTCACTCACCACAGTTATTATGCAAAAATGGAACAAATATTTGGGGTTTTCTTCAATATGGTCAGTTCAACACAGAGTAAAAACTTGTTTCTGTTATAGTGATGTTCTGGGATATAATTTTTTTGCTAGATCTTGATACAGCACATAACTGGCACTGTAAAAGATGATTGAAAATAACCTCCAAATAGAAATGTACTGCTGCCATCTCCTCAGACTGCCTGAATATAATTTTACTTTTTTTTTAAGGGTTCTTCAATCTCAAGTAGATTGTACTTTGGGTGTGTCACCCTGAGTTTGCCTTAACTATGTCTCCTTTAGGGAGAAAATCAAAATCACAAATAAGTCATCTGAAAATTTCAAAAACATTGCTTTCAGGATTTTATAAAATAACAACTGGATTCTGTATCAACAGGTCAAGACGTTCATACATAAGAACTTGTCCAATATCCCTTAGCTGGAATATCAAGGAAGTTTTTCATATCTTTTAATTACAGGCGTGGAATAAGTGCATAGAGTCTAAAGGAGAACAGTAAGAAGTTTAAAATAGTATAGAAATAGAAAACATTTTCTCCAGGGAGTTATTTTGGAGCTTTTTTTACTGCAGACAAGAGACAACAGAGGAAGCTACTATACTTTATCCTTAAATATGTAAGAAGTTATTATAGATAAGAAGAGAATAAGCCCGGTCTACTGCACATTTTTTAATTGCAGGTCTTTTCCTATAAAATCCCCTGTGTTTAGCATGGTCATATTTGCTCTATCATTTAGCAAATATCAAAGTGATGACCAGTCCTTCACATGTTTTTAGGACAGTGCCATTGGCATGGAGCTCTTCGTTGCAGATAGTGATGCTGATAAAGTTAGGTTTCACTATATCATTTAGATTAGTTCTATTAAAGCTGTGTTATAGGGCAAACCATCCATATTTATGCTGTATTTAACTTTCTATTAATAATAAATTTGTGAGAAATACTTTTGTTATCAATATTGATCACTATTCCAATTGAAAGCCAAGATGTCAAGGTTTCCTTTAGCATCCTCAGTTATATTTAATAGCCCTGTTGATGAGTGAGAGCCTAATGAAGGCTAACAGATGGTCTATTTAATATTGCTGTAGGGTTTGAAGCACTTGCCAAAAGAGATACACAAAAGGATTTGACAGCCCTGTAGCTGAAAACCTTTAATTACAGCTACTTCACTCCTAGAGGTTTCTGTGAGGCCAGCACAACAGCACAGCTTTAGGATAGGTCAGCATGGGGAGCATAGGCTTTGCAGAGCCAGGCAGTGAGTGCTGGTAAGACTATTGGCTGAACATTAATAAACTGGGCTTGGTGCAGGCAGCTTAGAAAGACAAGCCTGGACAGAGAGAGGAAAATAAGAGATGATGCTTTCTCTGCCTCTGAGAACAGTTTGCCCTTTTCCTAAAATATCACCTCTTGAAGACTGTCATCACCTGCTGAGCAGGTAGGTGGGGAGAAAGCCTGCTGCCAAAGTGGGCCTTTAATTATGCCTGAGTTATAGCTGGGACTTCACCTTAAAATCATGTGAACTTTAGTTCCATTTACTACTATTAGGAACAGCAATCTGCAAGTAAGGGGTCTAAAATTTGCTGAGGTGGCAAAATTCTATCTTTGAAGGAGTGCAAAAATTTATTCAGGACAAAAGAATACATACAGAAATCTAAAGTTTCTAAAAACTCCTCTGATTTGTTGTTCTAAGTTTGAGTTGAAAGAAGGAGTTTTCAGTGACTTTCAATAGTTTTCCCCCTGCTCTACCTGCAACAATTGCCCCCTGATATTCTGGCACAAATTCACTCCACTTCCAAAATTAAAAGGCATAATTAGCAGTTGCATTCGGATTTGCCTGAATTGATTTCTTGGCAATTGCTTAGAAATTGAATCCATTCCTTCAGAAAGAATAGATGTTTTCACTGCCCTTACTGTCTGGCAGATCTGTCTGTAACTAAAGGTATTGATTCTTTCTGAGTGCCAGGAGGAGCTAGTGAAGTTGTTCATGTATAATTCCAAATCTCTGATCAGTACTTGTTTTACACAGTATTTTCTAGACAAAAGAATATGTAGATACATGCACAGACAGCCATGTAGACAGATTTTGAGACTCTCTGACAATGGAAAAAAGGTTTCTCCTCCCTACCATGCCCTTTGCTACACCCAACAAAAACCATCCCTGCATGGAAGAATAAATAATTTCATGGAGAAAATGGCGGGGGGTGGGGGGATGGAACGGGAAACAAAACAGAAAAATAAACAGGAAGTGAGATTTCCTAAACTAACATACAAAACATCTTGGGCCAACAAAATAATAAAAAAATTGCCAGCCTACAGCACTGACAGTCACAGATTCCATCTTCTAGTGTGATAAGAAAATCTTTGCATCTTTAAAAATTCAGAAGTTATATGAACAATTGAAAGATAGGTATGGAAAAATGCACAGGGGAGAACCCCTTTTTTCACTACAACTAGCCGAGTCAGTCCCTTTTCCACATATTGCCCTGCCTGTTGCCAGATTGTGAATTATCTCATGCAAAAGCAGTTATTTCTCATTATTCCAGACAATGCTGAAGACTGACATTTTTACTGACTCATGCAAGAATCTGTTTTTTTGGCTCCATCCAGCCTGCAACTAGAAGTGACTAGACACCTAACACTAATCTGAAGGAAAGAGTGTACTGTCCTGGCCCCAGCTACTCAGGCAAATGAAGCAAATGTAAAGAAAAGAGCTGGAATTTACAGTAATCTTGATCCAGCAACTGGTGAAAGAATTGGAAAGATTCCAATTGGATTCAGTGGGCCTCAAGAGACAAACTACCTCCCTATGGACAGAGAAGTGGAGTGCAACTGCAGCACAGCATCCCAGAAAGAGACACAGTCAGGATAGTAGTACACAGGCTGCCAAATTTGAGGGTAATTGGAAGAGGATCACTAATTACAAGGGCTGTGAAATCAGAAAACTCTTTCATCCCTGGATGCAGTAAAACCTGATAAGCAATGTCTAGATGGTGGGGATGTTTTGAAGCTAAATATATTTTTAATGTGATATGCATCTTCTTTGATGTATACATTTTCGGTAAACGTTCATCTGTTTAATTATTATTTACTTTGTGCAGAGCTTTGGGATTTACTAAGATGAAAGAGGTTATTGTTTGTTTATTATCTTGTGAGTGACAAGGCCAGGGCTGACTCTTAAACTAGTCCATCACTTTTAACACAGGACCTCCAGCCATTCTAATACAGACAATACTCTTGCAAAAATCAACTTTGATGAAAATGCATATACACAAAGGATATTGCATAATTAGAAAAGGTACAAAGCATTGAATGTGCCAGTAAAGTCAATTAAGCTCTAATTACTATTGGATTCAGATCTGCCATTGCATGATAAATTGCTCAAGTAAAAGTATCTTCTCCACACAGAGGTGCTAAATTCACCCCTGCTGATGTTACAGGTGTTTTTTCAACTACCCTTCTGATTCTATTTGAGATAAAAAATGCAGAAACTTTCTCCTGCTTTAGGCAGCAGTGTGAAAAACTCATTAGCTGGTATAATCTTTATAGGCAGTTTTCTTTGTGTGGTTACATGACAATCCCTCACTTTCTACTTTCTGGGCTGTGCTAATGACTTCACACCCTGTTTTTCTCAGGAGGCAGAAGATCTTTCTGCAATGAGAAGCTGACATATGGTTAGTGTCTAGCCCTTTGCTATCATTCAGGTGATGGAGAGCTTTGGAAAACTCTTGACTTCATCTCAATCTCAGGGTGCTCCATCAGGAATTCTGCAGATGACAGTGATTCAGCTTTTTAAACATTTCCAAGTAGTTCATCACTCACTGCCACTTTCCTCCTTACCTTTCAGTGTTAACAAGTTTCCATATGCTGTTTCCATATGCCATGTGGCTTTCACAAAATCTCAGGCAGTAACTTCTCCAAAAGCTCCAATACTTTTGCAGTAGTTTTGTTTAGCAGAATATTCATGCAACCATGACAACAAAGTGAAAGACATCCATTCCATGGGCTTTAATACATTTTGAAATGGCCTCTAATGAAGTTTAGTTTCAAAAATTTTAGGAGCAATTTTAAGATTGGAATAGACCAGAGCGATCTCTTGGAATAATTTCTGTTTGAGTCACTCACTTGTCCTTCATCCAGTCTCCCTTCATACTAAAACTAGAAAAAATACATTTTGAACAGAATTAAAAGCTTGAACTGATGGTAGCACAAATATTGTGTTCTTTCACCTTTCAGGTCTCAGCTGCTCTAATCATGCTCCAGACAGTAACTTGCTGTCAACTTACTGAAACTCATTTAGATTTGTCAGTCTGATCAGAACATGTCCTACAGCCCCAGAACAAAACCCAGACAATGGCTCCATAGTGCAGATGCACAAGTTAAGGTGTTTAAATCTGTTTAGAGGGGGATGAAAGTCATGCCCAACTAGTTTCTTGAAACTAGTACCTCAATCCCTGCTCCTCCAGCTTGGTTTTCTTTTGCCACATCTGAATATAGTAAAAGTTCCCTTTCTACATGAAAAGAAACCTTCTTTTCTCTGTTCTCTTGAAGTCTTTCTTTCATTTCCTGCTGTCTGCCTTTTCAAAGGACACCGAGTTGCTTTTTGTAACTGGTGATTACAGACTGAGGTACCAAAACTTACACGTTTCTGTTCACCTTTGGCTGAGAGAAAACATCTTCTTTCCTCCTAAGCAATTTTATTTGCAGTTCATAATGCTCCTGCCTCTCCAGTGTCTGCTATTGCTGTTCAGTGGTGAGGTGAGGGCTGTAGAAAGTGTTGTTCAGGAATCCCACACAAATAACATTTATTACCGCTCACCTTGGGTGTCATGGAAACACAAATCTTACAGCACTGCACTAAAGTGAGCAATCTGAGCCCAGTCACACCAGCAGAAGCACCTCATTTATTAGTTATTTAGATAATTATCACCACAGTGCAGTAGAAATGAAAACTCCAGGGGATGAGTGCTTTAACTTCAGTGCAAACCCATTAGTCACAAAGGAACACGCTGCTCACATTACACCCCACAGACATCACCAGGACTAATCCTCTATGGCTTGTGAGAACACAGAACAGGAACAAACACTGGGTTTTCTTCACCACTTCACCATATTTGATTTTGCAAGTTGGAGATTGAAGATTCTTCACTGTGAAGCACAGGTGCTGAAATTACCATCCCTGACAGCTCCACCTGATACCAGATTCAAAAACTGTGTTGAAGACAGGAGGTTAAGGTGTGCTTTCTCTAATGCTCACTATTTCTTCTCTAACTAGTATAACTTGAAGTCCCATGCTTCCAGAGGAAGGTTTTCTCATTATTTTACCATTAGAAACACTAGTAAAAGGGAAATTTTGTGATCAATATCTTACTGGAAATTATTTAAATGAGACTACTGATGTCTGTAATTAATTTTATTGCAACGACTACTAATTCTTCTGCCTGGAGGGTATTTCCAGAGGTTCTTAGGTTTTTTGCCCTCATACCTTGCTTTCAGTCACATTTAAATAATTAAGTACATTAATTATGTAAACTAAATCTCTTTCTCTGTGTTATCACAGGCAGTCAAAGGAAATGTCATTGTTTATTTTGCCATAATAACGTAAGTGCAAATACTTCCTCATATATGTGTTTACTTTACATGATTCTGAGTCCAATTTAACAGAAAATGTGAGCATATAATGGCAGGATGTACAGACTGACCAAAACCGTTTATAGCTGAAGCATGAAATACTTTCAGCTTTCAGGTTCTTGAAAGATTGAGGAGAGGGATGAAAAGCTTATGGCAATTCTTTTTAGGGAAAAGATGGTTTCATGAAAAAGCAGGAAAATAATTGTGTCTAAGATCAGGAAAAATGGATTATGAAATCCAAAAAGAATAAATGCCTAAAGCAAGAGCTCCAAGCAGTCAACAGTTTACAGAGCATTTCCCACAAGCCACAGTCAAATATATTCTTAACTCAAATACTTTACTTATTATAAACAATTTAAATTACTTATAAATTAAAACTGTTTATAAAGTGCTTGCTGCACTTTCAGTTTTAAAAGTATTTATAACATTTAACAAGCACTGTAAGCTCCCACATTCTATGTGTGTCTGTATCTGCCAAAGCTGTCACTAAATTCCCAAAAGCCATTAAAACAGGCATAGAAACACAAACACTTATGAACTATAAAACCTTGTTAGCACAAAATATATTGAAAGTCTTACATGGGGAAGAAGCTCCCTCATAAGCCAGCCAATGCTTAAAACCTTCTTCATAGAAAAATAAATAACAACAACAACAACAACAATAATAATAATACATTATTCCTTCCTGAAAATTGCCTTATCTATAATCTCTACTAAAAACACTTTAGAGTATTTCCAAAAGGTATTCAGAAGTCTCCAAACCAAAAGATTGATTATTTCCAGCTTTTTTTAAAAAAACTAGGGTTTTCTTGACAAAGCTGAAAGTTTTCCAAGTGTGGCTTGAAAGTAACTATTATCAATGCCTGTGTATTGTCACTGTAAACAATAAAAGGACTTTTAATTTTAAAAAAACTTTCCGTTTATTTTCCTCCCTTCCTTTTGCTAGTACAGTAAATTATTAAGGTAGTAATAAAAAATTACATTTAAAATGTAGACTGGCTAAGTGTACTTTTAAATCCTGTAGTGATATTCAAAGGAAGGCAGGAATTTCAGCAAAGTTTTAGTTAAATTACTAGAGATGCACAGTCCAGTTCCAGACCCCTGTCTAAGTCTGTATCTGTTGTTCAGCTGTTGGGAAAGACACACAATAAATTTGTCTCTGAAATGAACACAGTGATTTTTTATCCTCAACATTTCTATGTCAATAGAACAAGACAAGAGCAAGTCTTCATCTAAATTAGTCCTTAATCCCTCCAGGGATATCCTGTGCCAAGGTCATTAGGGTTTATTACCTGAATAGCACAAAGCAACTAAAGAAAGCCAGACTGGAAGTGTAAGAGGTTTCCTTCCTTGTTCTTATGCAAAATTGTTTCAGGATTGTGGGAGGCATGAATTTATTAAGAACTGTAAAGAAAGATGTGGCCTGTCACCTTATTTTGCCTGATAATTGGGCCATTTTTGTGTTTGATGACTGTTTCCCACACTGTCCAGGCATGCGATATTTGGCTAACTTCCACCTTTTCCCTGAGTGGCTGAACCAAGGTTGACAAATTGACAGGTGCACCCTTTGGGAAAGGTGCACCCTTTTCCTGGGTTAAAAACTGGCTGAGTGGCTGGGCCCCGAGGGCGGTGGAGAGTGGTGCTGCATGTAGCTGGCAGCCATTCCAGAGCTGACACCACTGATCACATACGAGGGGATGAGTCTTTCTCCAGGCTCAGCAGAGACCCGGACACAGGGACCTGTCACACACACACTGCCCAAGTGCTCCGGCTCCTTTGACATTGGTTCTCTAAAAGGAAAACCTGTCTCTGTTTCCTATGGTTTTTTTGGAAAATGGGGTGGGATATCTAGATTAGTTTACTTTTTCCTTTAAACAACCCCTCCACTAAAACCTTTCAGTAAGATGATTGTTAAAAGTGAGCACCTGTAGGGCTCAGTCACCAGCCTATCCAAATAAATAGGAGCACCTCTGTTGACCTCCTCAATGCTGTTAACAGCAAAGAGACTGAACTCCGATATGCCTAGTTATATATGCCTGGCTTACCCACAGGATGCATTAGAGGCCACTTGAGATATCAGGTCCTTTGTGGTCTATTTGATTCTCCAAACACTTAATTCACAAGACCAGGGTCAGATCCACACCCAAATAAAATCTCAGAAATATTTTTCATTATTATAATGTCATTTGAATCAGGAGACAGAGAGTGCATAGAAGACCTTGTCTGAGGTTTCCAATACAATTGCCATTAAAATGTCAATACTTAGCACTAGTCCCTGTGAAACTGCTTCTGCTCTGACACATTTCCCCCAGAACCTTAGGACAGAAATACATCTGAATTGAGGGTTTCAGAACTACGCAATATTGGTTTAATTCTGCTGCCATTGAAACAGTTGGTAAGATTTCCATTAATTTCAACAGAACAACATTAAACTCATTTCTATTCATCTATTGTGTCAATGTGTCATTTTATATCATGTTAACGATAATGGCACAAAAAAACTAGAAGCACTTCATTTGCACTATTATGGAACTAAAGGAAGAAAGTACTGTGAGCTGAAGAGATAGATGATTTTTTACCAGGGTTCAGCTAACCTTTGATCACTTTTAGAAATTAAAGTGATTTTAGGGCTGAAAAATGCTCATAATAAAAGACTTAAAGAGCTCAATCTGTTCATCAAAAAAGATCAATAGTTACTTAATTGCAATACAGCAGTGCCTTCTTGGAGAGAAAATGCCATGTAGTAAAGGACTCAATCTATCACAGAAAAGCACAAGAACCACTGGCTTCACATTACACCAGGTAAAATCTTCATAGAAATAAAGCTTCTGGCTTACTGGGTTTTGAGGTTTTCTGTTAGTTTTTTGTGGATTCTGTTTTGTTTTGTTTTAATGAAATGTTCTGATTAGGTGTTAACAGTTTCAGACAAGGACTGAAGCTGTTGTCCTAAAATTGGCATGATGATCAAACACAAGTTATCAGTCTCATTAACGGGCTAATAGGAAAAGAAAGAAAAGAGGAAGAAAAAAATTAGTTTTACTATGAAGAAAACTGGAAACACTTTGAACTTCTATTTTCTGGAATTTCTTCCCAATTATCCCACATTTCCAATCAAGAAAACAGACAAAATTAGAGAGTGGGGTCAAAAAAGGAAAGAGAGAAGAATAAACTCCCAATTTAAATCAGTTCACCAGTGGAGGATCAAGGCAACAATCTGCAGGAATTGAGCAATGGTTGGATGTTGGTTGCTTTGTTTTCTTTATTTCAGAAACATGTATTTCACGGCACAGATTGCATATTCAGATCAATTGGCATTTTAAAATACAGATGATTGTTTATATTGTAGACAAAACGTTTGTTTGTTTTTCTGTTTGGTATTTTTCTTTATTTTGTCCCATTCTGGTGTGTGTCACTATATTGTGACTTTACATTACCAGTAGAATTAAAAGTAACCTAATATAAAACATTCCTTTGGATATTCACTCTGTTAGCCCAGTAGCTATTACGTGATTTTTTAGTATGATTTTTAAAAAATACATGCTTTTATTTGTGATTCTCCTGCTTTAGCAATACTGCCAGCTGTACTTTCCACTTCACATGAATTCAGGTCTATTCCAATTTTCCACTTCCCTGCCTTTAATCCCAGCGTTACAAACAGAATCCCATGCTACACTAATATCTCTTACTCACTGGCACAGAAGAGATCAATATTTTAAAATGCCATATGTTTTATAGATCAACTGTCTTGTGCATAGGAATCCAATGGCATCTGGACCATTACACAATATTTGTAAGTTACACGAGTCAAGGACTGTGAGGTCTGTCTTTGCACACACTATCAGTTCCTAAAATGTTTGTACTCATCTGTGAAATGTTTTAGTATTTTTATAAAAACTTAACCAAGTTACCCAAATGCTTGATCTCCTCTCACCATAAGCCATCCTCTGTCACTCACAGGCATGGTAGAAACTTTAATAATGTGAACGTTTTGTCCTTCACACATACTCAAAGTCCCTGGAAGCTTTACAGAGGGTTTCACATATGTCTGTCAAAAGTTGACTTGGGCCCTTGCTCGAGCAGAGGTGAAGTCAGCAGCTGAAAGGCACACCTCTGGCACGTGTTTTGCCACTGAGGTTAATTTTGCTAACACTTCAGTCTGATTCACCTCAGGGTACAGACACAGATGCTGAGGAACATATTCGGTGCAGGGATCTCTGTGGGCAGCAGCAGTGGGAGCTACAGGTGGAGCTCGGTGGGGGCAGGGACCTGAGCCCCAGATGAGAGGCCATGAACTGCTGACCCTTTGCACAACCAAGTGCACAGAAACCTTGGGCACAGCTGAGACCAGACACACTCAAGAGACATGGCAGGAACTGACGACCCCAAACCCCTTTCCTACCTTAGACTGTGAGGGGATAAAAGCCAGAGGTTCCTTTGCTTGGGGGTCTCTCCTTGGAGCCACCAGTTTGAGCTGTTATTTTGTTATTTAGTTATTGAGCCAAGATTAAATTGTTTTAAGGATCTGAGGCTCTGCTATGGGAAACCTTGTGTCGAGCAGGTAAGGAAACCCGACTTCTGGATGGCTCAGCAGGGATTTCTCTAACACAGAACCACTCAAAGGATGAACCTCTGGAACAACACAGACCTTGGAGGAAACCACAGGATGTTTTACCTTTAAAGATGTGCTAACTATTCCTGATTTAGTTTTGACTCCATTTCCTGAGCCAAGCAATAGTTCTAAAGATGACACCATGTTTTTTGTGGAACTGTTTTGGTAAGTTTGGCACATAACACGGATTCGTCTCAATTTCCAAACTGGAGCTCCAGACCGGACTCCTTGGGAGTAATATTCTATTCTGCTCTTTGGGAATTTTCCTATTTTGCTGCTAAATCAGCTCTCAGCACCCCTCCTCCCCACTCCCCCAGAAATGCAGCTCCTGAATTGCTTCAGGGTTAATAATCACATGAGTTCCAGAGACCAAGGCCCTCATGCAGACTGTCCCAAAGCACCATCTCTGTTCTCTCTCCTACAAAATCATCGTGTTAGGTCTCTACTCCAAAAAGAAGAAAAACATACCTTTTAAAAAACCCTCTTTTTCACCAACTACAATGACCTTTGCCTGTTTATGTCTACTCCACACATGCTGCACTGGTGATGGTGACAAGTCTGAGATGAAGGGAGAAAAACTTCCTTGCTTAAGAGAATTTCTTGGCTTTGCCCTTCACTATCATACAACTGCATCAGTCTGTGTGCATTACCTTTGAAAAAGCCCATTATTCAATAGACTTTTCCCAATGGAGAGAGGATTAGACAACAAACATGATATGTTAGACATGCTGCTTAACACAGTAATGGTGGGAAGGGAAGGGAAGGGAAGGG
>VXBQ01004188.1:298310-323311 GCA_013400175.1 Phainopepla nitens | reverse complement strand
AAGGGAAGGGAAGGGAAGGGAAGGGAAGGGAAGGGAAGGGAAGGGAAGGGAAGGGAAGGGAAAGAACTTTTACCCCTTCCAAGTAATTTTAAGCAAAAGTAATTTTCAAGTGGTAAAAAATTAATTGGGAGTGAAACTTCAGTAGTAGCTTCCACTCTGCAGAAACTTTTTTTTTTTTTCCTGCATGTAGCATTGTATCTTCATGGTGTAGTTTACATGAAATTTAGTTTAAATAGCAGCCTGAGGCCCTGGAGAAGTCTCTGAGCAAGTAATCTGGATTTTAATAATGCCATTGTATTTCTTCACCATATTATTGCAAATTTGTATAATGAGTACTTTTCCTCTAAGGGAACGGCCAAGATAGTATACTTGAGGGAAGCTCTTTAACGGCTATTAAAATGTAGTTATTATAAGTTTTTAATAACAAGTTGGAAGAAGGCCTTACCAGTGAGGATCAGCTGGGAATCATTCATCAGGCTTCAGACTTTACATCCTCCTATAACTAGTACAGTCAGAGGACATCTGCTCACACAGATTTGAGAATTGTGTGTTTAGGTGAAGCTTGAATTCAGTCTGGCATGTCTTCATAAAATCCTTTTCTTCTACTGAATCCAGGAATATCTAGAAAGAGGATTTTGATCGGGCAGTAAGGGTCCTTCCGTCCAGAAAGAATTTCTCCCTATAGGAACAGAGAATGGAAGAGTCAAAAGCATTAAAAATGTTTTACTGAAGTGTACAAATTCGCTACAGATTTTCTCCACATGCAAGCAGAGTACTTTAAAATATCTCATCCTTTCTTATTTTCAGTGATTTTTTTCCTAGTGGGTATTTTTGTTTATTTATCTTAATGGCTGACTTATTTAAGTATTATTGCAAATAGCAGGCCATAATAGTAATTCCAGAGCTCTCCCACTGTATGTTGTTTGTGTAGGGAGTACATTTCATTTCACACAACATTTATAACTCCATGCTATAATTCCAGGAAGTCAGAAAGCTTTTAAAATTTAATGAACAAAAATTTTACGCTTTTACAACATCCAAAATTGGCCTATACCAAGCAGTTGTATGCAGAGAATTTTCTCTTGACACTGGTTTCATTTTCTTTCCACTGCACCAATAAGAATTCATCTACTCTGAAGTTAATTAAGCTGAATAGGAAAAAAGACATTTACGTGAATCATCTCCAATGTCTTAATCCATTTGTGTAGATATTTTTTCTCTAAGATGCTCTCAGTAACTATATTTCATAAACAAATTGCATGTAGAAGTTGCAATTTTCTTTCCCCCTTACAGAACGATCCTTTAACAGGAGCTCTGAGATATCTCTGTATCATAGAGGATAAATTTTCAATCCTACTGAAGAACACTTTTCCATGTGCTGCCTTGCCTGGCAGCATTGCACTCTGAGAAAATTTGTGCTGGATTATTACGCAGTTGTAAACTAGTTAATTTATCCTGTCATGCCTTGTGTCCATAAGCAATGTCTTTTTAAATAATTTACCATGTTTGGGCACAGTAATTAGTCTTATTTGGAACAAACACCCTGCAGTATGCTGCCCTAACTAAGCAGAGATGAGAAATGGACAGGGAGAGTAAAGTATGGGTTAAATGCCTCTTCCTTAAGCCTGACATTTTTGTTTCAGAACATCACAGATTGGGCAGACATTTCTGGAGTCCGTCATGAAACTTCTGGAGTCAGAAACAGTGATCCAGAAATCACATAGGCAGTCCTGTCCATGAGGCATGGTGCCACAAATCTGGAGTTGTGTACGTGCACAGTAGATGCCCAGATGCCCAGAACTATGTGGCCTCCGTTTTTAGGAGGCAATTTTTAGGAAACAGAAGTAGGCAGGGATCTCTACCACTGGCCTCTGGGAAAACCATCTCCTTCCACAACTGTTGAATAGTACTAAGGCTGACCTCCATTCCAAAGCACTTGGAGATAAATACGGGACTAATTCTGATGGATGAAGAGGCTCATCTTCTTATTCACAAGTGAGAACATATTACTTTGTTTTCAGAGTATTAAAACATCCACTGAGAGAGCAACCAATCCCCTGGATTTTAAACCTGGAATCCTTGAGCTTGTCTTGCAGCAACAGGCGTGTGTTGAAGCCTTTCGTTGTGGTAGAATGAATTGTGATGGATGCACTCACTCCATTATGCAATTCCCACTTTTTCAGTTTGCAGTAACAGGGAGAGGAGAAGGGAAGCTTCTAGGGGCAAGCTACTTTCCTGCTGCTTTTCTGTTAATGACACATACAGCCTCTGCCATGATCCCTGTGCTCAGTGCCAAGGATTCTTTACATTTGAAGTGCAGTCAAACTGCCCTGCCTGACAAAGGTAGTAAGTGATCCAGTGAGTTCAGCTGTCATCACTTTTTCTGACTGCGCCCTTGACGATCATCCTTTCTTTGCTGAAGAAATGCTGGGAAGTTGTCACATTTGCCCAAAAGTTTCTAGCAGACATTATTCCCATGCCCGCTGCAAAGCACCAGGACACCTCCACACTCAGCCCACCTGTGCCCTTGAGGATGCAGTCAGCTTTTCACCTCTGATGTGGAAAAATTATTTTCTTTTCTTTATTTTCCACTGAGATTGTCTGAAACATGATCAGGGTTTCAAAAGTCTACAGCTGTCACTGAGGTAACTAATTAGCATTCTCCTCCCTATGGAAATTACCTGTGTATGTTTTATGCTCTTTGCAGCAGTAATACTCTAGTTGCAATCAAATACATTTCTCAGAAGAAGATATAAGAAAAAAACTTCAGGACCACCTGATTTTGAAGTAAAAAAATCCAAGATTACTGGGAATGAAAAACTTTTACCACACACACACTGTTCTGGCATTTTAAATATGATTTATTCTTAATCAAATATTCCTGTTAAATAAAACTAAAAAATTGTTCTGCATTACTTAAAATATTTCAACTGTGATGTAAGGGTATCACTTTGAATTATGTATATTTTCTAAATACACATGATCATTGATTACAACTTTATTTTAGAATATTGGCATTTTAAAACATTTTAAAGTTTAGAGAAAACATATAAGAGAAGTCTCTGTTAAATCAGAACTATTTAGATTTAACAAAATTGAAATGAAATAAATGAAATAATCTTTTCCGAACAGTATAAAATGAATTATTTTGGGCTGGTTCAATTATTAAAGAGAAAAATACTATTATTTTGTCAACTCATTATGTTTGAACGAGCCAAGAAACTTTTTCTTGAACAAGCTGCAGCTTCTCAGTTTATATAGTGCACTCTTCTGGATTACTTTTCTTTTTCATTTCATTTTAGAAAACTAACAGAAAAAAAAAACCAAGCCAACACATTGCAGCTGAACTGGACAGATTTTCATTGCTTTCTACAGGAGCAGAGCCCTGTGCATATTAATTAGCTGTAATTCAAATTAGTTCTTTTTCAGTTTAACCTCATGCAGAGGCACTGTTCTTATAGAAGTAGCTTCACTGCCGCCACAAAAGTGGTTTACAGCCTGCTCCTGGGCCAGGGGAGGAGCCCCACATCACTTGGTACAGGTACTTTTGCCAGCCCCTCTCTCAGGTCTGTCCGAAGCAGAGGCAGAGCATTGAAGGGATTGAGGAACCTCCAGCTGAAGTAACAGTCCTTTAGAAATCCTGTCAGATGACCATGAGTATCAACAGTCCTGCAGTGGCTGATTTATTCTGCTCTCAAAGTAATTGCTACTATCCCTGCCCTATATAAGCAGAAAGAGAGGTGATAAAAAGGAAGAGATTTTCTCTTTTCTGTTTGTTTGATTTCCTCAGCAAATAGCAAATTCACCAGGCAGATTTACATTGAATAAAAACCTGTGACCACTTGAGTCTGTTTCCCGGGTGTAGGAAAACAAGAGTGGCTATGGGGAAGATGCAGGAGATTAGTGGTGACATTTCCAAAATTAAATATATGAACTTTTCATTCTAAACCATCCGGCTTTGTTTTGATATCTAATTCTGCTTTTAAAAGGTTAATTCTTCTTGAACGGATGCTTAACATTCTTTGTTGTTTCTCTTTGTTTATTTAGCAGCTGTTCTAAAATAATAAAAAAAAAAAAGAAAGGAAGAAAAAGTAAAAGCAGAACTAATTATTTTCCTTTCTCCAAATTAAATACACATTCTTGTCACAAGTTTAAATGGCATCTTTTGGCTCACTTTCAATAAACAATGCAGATAATTCTGTAATTTTCACCTATCTCTTCGGATACTGCTGTACTTTGTCCCAGCCTCTTTGCAGTGGAGTTCAGCCCATCCCAGGGACACAAGCTCTTTGGTATTACTGGTGGTTTTTTAGTGCAAGAAAGGAGGACCTTATCCAGCTTTAATTCCACCTTTCTGCTGAAGAACACCACAGATACTTCAGAAGCCACAGAATACATACACCCTTACGTATTTTTGTGAGGGATGTTTGCTTCTTTTCTTCTGAAAAGATAACACTTTTAATGCTCCGGTTCATTTATTCTAATGTCCTATAAGCAGCACCAGTTCCTTACAGACAATTTAAAATTCTTTCACACTCCAGAAATACCACAGGCAGTAGCAAGTTAGATAAGTCATTCTTAGAGTTATTAGTTGATAATGATGATAGCTTCAGTTCATCTGAAAAATTATTGCTCATAAAATTACTGTATCATAGGAAAACTGCACCTTTTACTGATTTGTTTATCCTTGCAACATTTTCAGTTTGGATAACACTCTTATTTATTAATATTGTTATTATTTATTTCCCCTCATCAGTTCCATAAGATACCTCATAAAATATACCTTACACTTGCCAGCATTAAGGAAATTACTAACTTCCAATACAACTGAAGTTGAATCTCTCCAGGAGGGAGAGGAAGCAAAAACGAAACCCTGACAGTCCAATATGGATGCGTCTGGCTATTTCCCATAGCCCAAGTGATGAACAAAACTTTAAAAATTTTAAAAATTTTAAAAACCCAGTCATCATCATGCAGAGCTCTGGGTTCCTAACCATCCTGAGATCTTTTCTCCCCACAACAAAATACAGGCTCTCCTTTCCTCCATCATTTCCCTGTGGCAAGAAGGATTCCCTGTGGGAATCCTCAGCTCTTGCACATGCAGAAGAGTTCTTGGGTCAGGTCGCCACCATCCCAGAGACAGTGTTTGGTCACCTATGTTCTGTCCTGTCAGAGAAAAGAGCAACAGCAGTCATGAACCCCAACATTTAATAGCTGGAAGAGAATATCAGAATCATATTATTTTTAAATGGGCAAAACCAAAATGAGCAAATTTTAAATCCTTAGATATTAATTTTGCCCGCTGAGTGCAAAAATCTTTTTATGTTCAGTTACAGGAGTACAGTAGGTTTTTTTTTCTGGGAAAAAAAAAAAAAATCTTGGGTAAATTCCTGGAGAATATCTTCTTGGCCTGTTTAAGAACCAGCTCTCTGTTTCCCAGTACTTTCCAGGACTTGCTTGGGTAATAACTATACAACTGTAATAACTTGTAATAATTTGTCATTACAATAACATTGCCAAGAAGCGATGCCTCCTTTGCACTACTGGCTGCTTTTGCACTTCTCAGGACAAAGAAATGTCTCCTTAAAGTTCACTATCACCCCAAGCATGAAAGGTTTAGGCATATTCATGAGATCTTGTCACTTAACAGTGTAACCCAGCTCAGCTGAGCTATCACAAATGATCAAATGAGTGCTCTTAAGATCTTTTATTGATTTTTAAGCTAATTCATTTTACCTTAGATTTGTGGAAGGCTTAAGCATGCTCATCCACTCAGTTATGGCCAGTTAGTCCATCTGAGCCATCATCCTGTGTGTGCCTACATCCATTTAGCCTGAAAGGCTTGTCATCACTCATGCTGTATCTGCACATGGGAGACTAGGCTGTAATGGTCTACTTTCCCTTTGATATAGTTCAGCCCAGAAATGTAAGACATAAACTACGTTTAGGGACATGGATCAATATGCATTACTGTATGGCCCATCTCCGTCCCTGATGAGGTAAAAGGCTCAGCATGGCCAGGCAGCTGTAAATTCTCCAAAATTGCATCTGCAATAACAAGAACACTGCAGAGAGAAGTTGAGGGCTGGACATCTGCTGGGATGCTCTATCACTTTTCTCACAGACATCACAGAGAAATTACCTTGTCCCTGCTCTGGAGACTCTCTTCCTAAGTGCCAATCTAAAAAATCACTTGCAACCTGCTCAAAAACTATCATAAGAGCAGCACCGAAACGGGGAGATCCTTGCAAGCTGAGCACTGCCAGTAAGCTGCAGGGACTTGGCTTGCTTTGCAGTTCGTCTTTTCTATTGCTCTCCAGACTTTCTGTATCCTAGTTATTTCAGTGTAGAGCTTATTTCACTGGCCAGAAACTAGTACAGTCTTGCTGAGACTGTTTTGGTACAAGAGGTGTTCAAATAAATATCATCACATAATAACAAATAGTTTCAATTAAGTGAAAGCAAGAGCTGTGTGGCTGTGTAGAAGTGAGTTTCAGAAGCTTCCAAAGACAGAATGCTATTAAAATCCTTTTGTTACTGTTTCTAAGGCAGGTCTGCTTTGCAAAAAAACCAGGAACCCCTCAGGTTTTCCAATATGCAGAAATTAAAGTATCTGTAACACCTGTCATCTTTCATCTGTATCATTAAGTTGGTTGCATGGAAATATCACTTTTTAGTAGTGATTAAACTGTTTATTGGGGACTGCACTAACCCAGGGAGAAAGCCAGCTAGATTTCCAGAGATAGCAGTGGCTAGCAGAAATAAGCAGAAGTGGATTATGAAAAGAAATCTAAAATTGCTGAGTCCTCAGCGACTGCATTCAAATCTCACGGTTTAAAGGAAAATTGCACTGTTTCAATGCCTGGCAATCAACAAGATTATATGGTAAGAGTCGTTCCACATAAACTGTGAAATATGTTTGGAAATAATCTCCTTCCTTTCCACCTGATGCTGCATATTCAACATACTTAACAGCTTTAGCTAATTTATTACCAAGGAGAAAGTCTGTTAAAGAGGAGGAAACTGAAGTAAATGGGTATGACCTCAGTTGCTGAAGGGCATGAAGGAAACAATTCCCTCCATGCCTTCCTGGACAAAAGCATAAAATGCACCTACCCTCAGGATGTTTCAGCAGCTGATGATATGATACTGGGGGAGGTGGCTGATACCCCTGGAGGCTGTGCTGCCATTCAGCCTGTCTCCCATAGGCTGGAGAGTTGGATAGAGAGAAACCTAACAAAGTTCCACAAGGGCAAATGCAGGGTCCTGGACCTGGGGAGGAATAACCCCAAGCTACCAGCACAGGATTTGACCTCCTGGAGAGCAGTTGTGTGGAGAAGGACCTTGGAGTTTTAGTGGATGACGAGGTGACCATGAGCTGGCAGTGCCCTGTGGGCCAGGAGGTCCAGTGCTGTCCAGGAGTGTATTGGAAAGGGTGTGGCCAGTACGTCAAGGGAGGTGATGCTCCCCCTCTACTCAGCCCTAGTGAGGCCGTATCTGGACTGCTGTATGCAGTTCTGGGCTCCTCAGTAAAATGCAAGGAGCTACTGGAGAGGGTCCATTGAGGCTGCAAAGATGATGAGGGGTCTGGAGCATCTCTCTGAAGAGGAGAGACTGCAGGTGCTGGGCCTGTTTAGTCTAGGAAGAGAACACTGAGAGAGATCAGGGATCTCATCACTGTATATAAGTATCTCAAATAGGGGTGTCAAGAAGACGGTGACAGACTCTTTTTGGTGGTGCACAGGGACAGAAAGAGAAGCAACAGCCATAAACTGAAACAAGAAATTCCACCTCAATATGAGGAAGAATACCTTTGCACTGAGGGTGGCAGAGCACTGGGACAGGCTGCCAAGGGAAGTTGTGAAGCCTCCCTCCCTGGAGACATTCAAAACCCACCTGGATGGGTTCCTTGTAACCTGCTGTAGGTGAGAGGGTGTTGGGCTCCATGATCTCCAGAGGTCCCTTCCAACCTGTGATTCTGTGATAAGGGAGCACAGGGCAGTTTCTGGGGGCTCCAAGTCCCTTCAATACCTCTGTCTGATACATGTGTCTGGCGTGAACATTAGCAAGCAACCAGTGATGCAAATTCAGCAGTTTTACAGGTTGAGAGGAAGGATGAGACTGCTGGCTATTCTGCTGTTCTCCACACCCTTATCCAAGCACCAGTGGCCAAATAAGATTCGCTCTTTCTTCCTCTGAAGTTTAGTTGCAGTTTCTTTCTCTCATTCTTTCAAGATTTGGTTGAATCCTCCTCCTTATGATCCCTGATTCCCACTCCCAGTCCTTGAAGAAAATTGCCCTTCTCAAGGCTACTGACCCTATTTAAAATTACAATGAGGTTTCAACACTAAAACTCAACCTAAGCTTCTGTGTAGCCATTGTGGTGAAAGCCAGGACTGCAAATTTCATTCACCAAGCTGCTTGGAGAATTCAAAGGGGAAAAAATATTACGTACAAACAGCAGTCCAGACTAGAAGTGTAGAGGAAAATCAATTTAAATGTAGACCACAAAGAGACTGGATAACACAGACCTCATCATCTCAGTGTCACTTACACAACAGCTGCACTCAAGTCTCAAGAAGTGATTCTGCTGGAGCTTTAACACAAAAGGTAACTCCACCAAATATCCCACAAAACACAGCAGGAACAGTCATCTCACTCAAGCACAGCGCTTCTACACAGTCGTATAAACCCTTAATGCTGAATTGCTGCAACTTGATACTGCACAAATACAGCATCTCCATACTCATGTCCATTTTCTCAAAGTCCCCTCAAACCCTCAGCAAAACTGAAGGTTTCATGGTGAACAAGAATCCCTTGATTCTGGGAATTATCAAAGGTAGTAGATGTCATTATGTCCTTTCTAGAGAATGTATAATTAATGATGTTCGTAGACTGAGTAGCCAAGTACAGAACTTAAGCTGATACAAACCGGACAAATTGATTCTCTCCATCTGAAAAAAAACCCTAATATTTTCCCCATATTTTTTCCTAAATGTACCAGCACACGCCTGATTTAGTGCTTTACATTTCATGTGATCACAGCCATATGCCACATTCTTTAGCTGTGGCAGCTCCCTTTCTATTTCCCAGGGAATTGGAGTCCTGTATCCAAAACTACCCCAGTGTGCCAAATGAAGATACTATTACAAGTTTCATGTCAGTATGGACAACATCTGAACACTGATTATTAATAAATGCATGAAAACTCACACCTGAAATCAAACTAAACAGGGGAAAAATCATTCTTTGCAACTGTACAGTGGTCCTTTAATTCTGGAGTGTTTATTACCTTCCCATTGCTTCTCACCTCTTCCCTACCCCTGTTAAACCATGACTTTGCTCCTAATTCCTCTTCCTTCCTTACCATCATAAATTAGTCTCATCACTTCTCTTTGAGTCATTTTGGTTTCATGCTTTGTGTCTCTTGCTCAGAGAGCTGCTTATCTTACCTACTGCTGCTCACATGATGATGCTTGAGAGCACTGTTGACTGCTCTTCACTTCTCTTTCTCCTTCTCTCAGATGTGTTTGGAAAAATGTCTTTTTATATTCTCCCCAACTCTTCTTTTCTCTAGCAAGTATATTATTACAATTGTATGTATTATTGATAATAAACTCTATAAGTGTGTACAGCTCCCTAACAAAGCTGAGAAGCACTGCAGGGTGAATAAGAAGCTTAGAAGATGCTCCAACACAATAAAGAATCCACTGCAGTGAACAGAGCAAGATGGTGCTGAACAAAGAGATTTTATACCCTTGCAAACAACAGGCTCCAGCTTTACCTGTTTGTTACTATGATATAGATTAAAACAGTAAAATCTAAATTCAGGAAAACATTTACTCAGTTTTCATGTTAATCAATAGGATAATTATGTTAGTCATAATTTTCCAGAAATCCTATGATGTTTTTTGCCTCCAGGTGATTGACATTTTGCTAACTCATTGTTATTTCCTTCTTCAACTTCTTGTGTCGTAGAACATGACATTTAGAACAGCTTGGTGAGACATGTGAAGCAGGTTTTCAGCCACTTAGTTATGTTTGAACTCCCAGCCTTACATTAATTTCACTCTTCATGATTAAGTAAATACCTCTCATGAGAGAAAAATTAACTAAAGCAAAGATATAATTGTTTTTCTTCGTGTGGTTATTCAGTTAAAATACTCCATTTCTCCTCATGTAAACTTGGAAGGAAATACATTCCAGGAAGAATACTGACTGAGTTGAAATTATTGTAAATTAGGCTGTTATAATGGGTCTAATTGTGTGGTTTAATTATTAGATTATACAGAATACAAAGTGGGCATTTTGTTAGATGAAGGCGGTGTCTTCTGTCTTTTTGATGAAAACTGTAGGCTTTAAAAACACATTTGTTTTTCTCGTATATATAATTTTTCAAGGCTGGACAACTACTGAAACCACTAATTATATACAATAAGAATCACAACTACCCAGATATTACTTGTATATATGAATAATAAAACTCCTGAACATGCCATGAGGTCACTAATAAGGACAGCAGACATCTTACCTACAAGGCAGGAGATCCAAATATCCAGTGAATAATTTTGCACTTTGCTGTACCTCTCATACTTAGCCAAGTTACCAGAGGAGCTGCTGCAGGTCTGTGCATGGTCAGATGGTACTAACAAGCATTCCTGAATAGAAGCTGCCTCTGGATCAGACAGGCTGCCTGCGCTGGTACTTCTCTTCCTACAGGCACTCATCTGATGGAGCCAGTTTACCAGTGTTTTTAGAAGCTAATGGAGAGTCAGAAATGTCCCATAAACATGTGAAATGATAAGTCAGAGGGTATTTTGGAGTGATGCATATTGATGCTCCTTTTATCTCACAAGTGGTTGTTGTGTTCTTTTTTTTTTTTTGAATTTTGTATAACTCAGTTGCTCAGTAAATAAAGCTCTTCCTTTGAGGTTCATTTTTTCCTTAATGGCATTCTGCTGCCTGGAGATTTTTAGCCATTCATTTTTGCTGTCCTAGAGAATGTATTTTTATCCTCATGTTTCATTCAGGTTTTAGCCACTTAAAACTTATAAGGATTTTGGAGTAGCCTAAATGTAGTCATTTTAAATCCTGTTACCTCTCTCCAATTTTTACCGTTCTGAGCTCCAGCTGTAGAGTTTTTATAGGATTGCTGTATTGTCCCAGACCTGATATTGTGAGATGCTGAGGAGCTCCAGAAAACCTGAAAACATTGCTTTGAATAATACCCTTCTTTCCAATGAATAAAATTCTAAACTGACTTGATATATGTGACTCTATGTCCACTAATAAAATATGAATGCATGTACATATTAATTTTATGGGTTTTTCTTGAAAAGAGACCAGTCTTCTGCTGACTCAAAGTGGATTTTCATTCAAGCAGCACAAATAAGGTCAAAGACTATCTCTTCTTAATTAAAGGGAGCACATAATATTGATTTAATAAAAATTTAACATTACCTAATGACAGCTAGATATTATGTTCAGAGAAGAAAGACTGACATTTTATTGTAATCAATATGTATTTTATTAAAATCAATGTGCTACATGAACTATTCTACAGAGCCTTAATAATATCTAGTCTGCCACTGCTGAAAATGAGAGTTTGTCATCTGGAGGTGAGGTGGCTTGACAGAAAAATTCCTACATGTACAATACACAAGTTTTGATTTTTCTTAGAGGCCAATGAAGGTGATCATTGTCATTATAAGTGGTAGGTGTTTAATCCCAGCTAATTCCAGTAGCCAAGAGGAATAGGGACCTGGAGAGAACCAATGTAATACCATGGCCAGTATTTGCCCAACAACTTTAAATTCAGCCCTGCTCAAACCTATGCGTGGCAGGTGAGGTTTTCATCCTGGACAGCCCTCAGTCCTTGTGTAAGTCCACTCTGGCATACTGCCCCAAAACATGACAAAGAGCTGCATCTTTTACAGGACTCATCTTTCAGTGATTGCAGTCTAGACCACTCTAACATTGATGCTTTCCTTACTCGTGCCCTAAATTACCCCAGGGCTTTGGGAAAAAGAGATGCTATTCTCCTTCACTTCTCTATTGCTTTCTTTAACCTATCTCATGATTACTTTAAAGACCATTTCTTATCCTAAAAGGTACTGGGTAAGTGACCTAAACATGCTTTGTTGATTAATTTTGTTTATTTATTTTTGTTCAGTTGTATTCAGAAAGGAAAAGGAGTGAAAGCTGGCGGTCTTGTTAACCAGTTCTAGAGATGCCTCCTTTCAGCCTCCTCATTCAGTTCTCTTCTTCATCCTGTACAGAACACCAAGAGAAAAACAAAGTGCTCCAACTTTGAGAGATACCTTATTTTATACACATTGTACATACAGGAGTACCAATCTCTTTCGTCTGGTTCTGCAGAGTAAGACAAATATTGCTTCAATTTCTTCCACTGTATTTCAGGACAGTAGGGACAAAATTGGTGATATGAGAGAGTGGCCATCACCCACTGTTCCATGCCTACCACATCTGCAGAGAAGCTTTTAAGGAGGGGACGAAAGAGTTGAGATGTTGCAGGAGGAAATCACACAGCCACATGGTTTGGGGATGTTGTAGACAAGGCTTTAGTGAACAGAGAATAATTTCAGCATACACTGTCCAGAGTCACAAAATTCACTGTATGAATCCCTGGCTGAGGCTTTCATTCTGTTCCTTTCAAATGGGTTTTGTTTGATCATTTGGGTGTGCACAAAGGAGAGGGTGGATGAAACCTGCTGTCATCAGGAGAGTTTTGCAGAAAAAGCTTTTTTCACAGCACTGGGTGAATCTATGGACACACCACCACTTGATTTACAGGCTCTACTCCCAGTTTTAGCAGAGTTTATGTTCATCAGCTCATGATTCATCTTGAAGGCTTATTTCTAATTACTCAGCAGAGAAATAAACCCCATTTGTGCCTGCCATGATCACAAAACTCAGTGAGAATTGATTTGAGTCTGCTTATCTCCACCAAAGAGAATTGAATAGTACAGAATATTCTGAACAGGGCTACACAAAATGCTGAGGTGAAAGAATCAGTACAAATCAAATTAAGGAACAGCTGAAAGGTGTTTCCAATTTCAACTAATATTTATGACCAAAAAAAATTCAAGGTAAAATAACACCAGCGGTAAATTATAGCTAGAATTGTGTGACAGATCACCTATCAAAAAAAGCAAAACAAAACAAAACAAAACAAAAACCAAATAAACCCAACACACTGCTTTGGGGCTTTGGGTCTGAAGCCTGCCCAACCGTATGCATTTTATGCCTAGTTAACCCATAAGCTTACAAATTTTGAAAAGAACAGGAAAAATTAGGATTGAACATGGGACCTAAGATTACATCCACTTAGGATTTCCACTTCTATACACTGTGATATGTGCTTAAAATATCCACTGGTACACATGTCTTGTAAAGAACTTATTTACTCCTTAGAATAATCGTTTTCTGATTCTGGTCTTTTAACTGAAATCCTATTGTACATATCTACGTTTCTAAACAAGTATTTTTCATGTACTCTAAAACAAACTGAGGGAAAAAAAGTTTAGGCACAACAAAAACAGGACACAGGAAAAAAATATAATCAGTATAAATTTGCTTTCCAGAAGAAATGTCAGAAGATGTAGCCAAAAGTCTACTATGCAAGACTTTGAAAATTAGTAGCATGGGAAAGCCTTTAACCTAATTATGGTTTCCATATTATTTTATTGGCACTATCAGATTTTCATGGCTGAGCCAGCACAACTGCTGTAGCCTTGCCTGCAGTCATCATTCAATGCTATCTTTCATATATACCAAATTATAAATATATTTGTGGCACTCTGCAAACAAACAAGGGATGCAGCCTGTGCCTCTTGGCTAAATTTTATCAGTGCTAAATTGTATACACAGATGAGATGGCACTTTCTTCAAGGTCTGCTGAGGTCTCCTCAGGCCCACACAGCCAGTCATGAATTTGCGCTCGTGAGACAGAATAAATTGCTCTTCTTCTATTGCCAAACCTTATCTGGTAGCACATCTAATCACTGAGGAGCTGCTCAGCTTGTCAGCTGTTCGCCTTTGTGAGAGCGTGAGGCAGCTCTTTGTACTTTTCATACTGAGAGTGAAGCTGTGTCTGGGCTGCTGATCCAGGTTTTCCTAGGCTGGAGTAGCTGGTCAGCAGCCGGGAGATCTGCCTTACTGCCTCCAACCCAAGAGCCTGACCGTCATCAGGCCCAGCCAATCTCTCTCCTCCAGGTCAGTGGGTAGAGCATTCCTCCACATAAACTCAAAGAGCTTCAATTGGAGTGATTAAAAGCACCTCCATGAGCCCTCTGATTTAAGGAACATCTTCTAGGAGAAGTCATATCATCGATACCTGAACTCAGCTCGTGCATGGGGCATCACCCAGGATTTCAGACTAAGATAAGCAGGGATGGTAAGAGACTCTGTATGTGATGGGATATGATTTACTGAACTCAGCATTTATAGCTGGTTTGCCTAGCAACATACCCCTGGAGGGCTCCATATATTACTTTTTATAAAAATACTGGGTTTACTGCACACCCAGAAACCAAGGATTTATGGCAGAGTATGTCAAATGATAGAAAGAAAAAAGTAAAGCGTATTTTTAATGTGGTTTTGGTGAACAAAAGGGGAAAATATAGTATATCGTGAACATAACACTTTGTACATTACAGATAACATGGGTTTTTGAAAAAAAAAAAAAAAGGTAAAAATCACCTTAGGTTAAAGTTACTTAGATAAGTTTAGGTGACATATAGATGTCCCACCATCACTGGCCTTTTAATATTTCTCTATAATCATTGGAGGGAAGAAAAGATTGCTCCATCCTGTGTGAGAGATTTTTCTCTGTTTGGGGTGGAATTGCTTTCTAGAGATTGAGTAATATCTCCATGTTGATGATAGAGAAGAACTGGACAATTGACTTAAACTGGATTTCTTATTTCCCATAGCTAGATCATATGTGATGTGGTTTTTAGAGACTGAGGTTCTGCATAATAAAGGATACATAAAAGAAAAATGTTGCATAAAAATCAAGCATGTGCTTGTTAAAAATTGGAAAAAAGTATGCATATCAAACATAAAGGAGTGGACTAAATAAGAATCCATTAACTATTCAAAATCTCCAAAACACCTCTTAATGATATTATAATGTCCAGTCATTTCAACAGAGAAGTTCAGGAGTTCTATTTTTGTGACTTGTGACTGAATATCATTCCAATGGAAGACAGGCATCTAAGCAATATTTTTCAGGTTAAAGTCCAATTACTCTGTGATCTTAGAGAAGGAGGCAATTATTGCTTTAAGATCCAGGGCCTGACTAATGAAAGAAGTTAAGCATATCCTTACATTTCAGGTCAGTATGATCAGGCACATTGAACTTTTCCTTAAGAAAGGGTATTTTTATGTATGAGGCTCCCAAAATGTGGCCATTACTTTTCCCCCCAGTTCTTCATATGAGAGAATAAGAAATAAAAGAAACTAAAGTTTAACCTAAAACTTAGCATTTCTAGTATGGTATATAATTTATTTGGGGGAGGTAGGGGGGTTAACTTCAGTGTATTTACTTGTGAGTAATCTTAATTTCAAATTATAATTAGGTCAAATCACCACATCCCCTGTTGCACATATGTAGCCTGGCAAGCCCAGATGCAAAGCTAAAGTGGGTGTTTTGACTGGAAAAATGTCTTGCATTAAAAAATATTCCTTCCTCTATTTTTTTTTTACATGAATGCTAAATAAACAACTTCTGATAATATGAAGTAATGAATTGCAAATTTGCCAAACTCCAATTATTAATCTGATATTCAGAAATTTATTTCAGTCTTGTAAGAATCCTGCAGTATCAGCCCTGAATAATTGCACTTTCTGGGAGGCTTCCATGTTAGTTCCCATTTAAAAGCTCTTTCTTTAGTACATAGTGCTGCTGCAATGCCATGAGGATACAAGAACATCTTGTATACATTCAATAACTGTCACATGAGTGAAAGCAAAAAAAGCATTGAGTTCTATTTAATGAATGTGATACTGGCAAAGGCATCCTGTTTTCAATATTCGGGTAAGTTGTGCAGTCTATTTAGCGTAATAAAACAAGAAATTATTAGAATTAAAGCATAGAAATTTGGTACAATGATATTAAACTCTATTTCTCATAATTAGGAAGCAACTTTTGTTCTAATATAGCAATAGGCTGTGGTTTCACCATAACTTTAATCTTCTAGAAATCAGCAGTGTTGCCCAGTATTGCTCGGAAGGGTTAAAATGCATTTACTCCTCCCTCTTACAACTGTTTTCTCCACAATCCCACTTTGTCTTCTGTCGCATGAGTAACTTTGGTTTAAAAATACCATGGCAGCAACCACATAAAATTTGGTTTAAATTAATAATTTTCCCATTTTGATCCCCTGTGTGCCATCATCAGTGAAAAGAAAGGGGGAAAGGCAAGATGGCCCCATCCTGTTTGGCAGTGATTCTAAGATTTGTTATCCCAGATAGTTGTGAAAGTATGACAGAGATATCAATGCACGAGAGACAGCTTCTGTGGTGAAACCACTTGCTCAGAAAGCACTGTACTTCCCAAAGGCTGTAGATGTTTTTAGTGTATGGTAACTAAATATTTCACTAACCTTCCCATATTTCTATTTTTAAAGTATTTGAAATCTGACATGTAAGGAAAGCTTTACCACCCAGGTATTTACCACTTGTTCAGATAGTATGAAATGGATTATGACCATGTATGATTAATACATGAGACACAAAGCATGGGTAACAGCAAGGCAACATGTGCTCATTAAAATCAAAGCTCATCTCTGCCAGATATTTTGTCATATTTCACCTTTTTCACATTTTTCCTTTGTATGTTCTGTAAATGAGCTAAAAATCTACACTTCTTTTCTCTCTCAGCTCTACTGGTGAATAAGGGACTGTGAATCTGATGTTTGGTGAGAAGACAGACACTTGCCTTTTCCTCTTTCCCAAGTGTGGGGTGGGCTGGATGCCATGGGCTAGTGTGGGGTAATGAAAAGTGTGAGTCCATTGTCACTGCCATCACACTTCAGAAAAGCTGGCCCAGTGTTGGTGATGAGCCTGCTGACAGCCTGTCACAGTCACTGCTGCACTCAACACTGTCCTTGCTCTCTTGCACCCTCTCTTCTGGTTTGACTGGAAATCCCACCTAGGATGTAACAGAAAAATGGGGGGGGTTTCTATCCAGAGTTTATTGAAATTTAGGAATCTGAAAAACTGGCATTTTAAGGGGAGGACTAGGACAAATATAAGTGAGAACAGTAGAATAAAATAGCAAGCTTTCCACTGCTTAAAATGCATGAGCCATTCACCTGTGTCACTGCAGGGGCTTTTGAGATGCAAACGGAAAGTTCTGATTTTCTCCTGCAGCAGACAATAGTCCACCTGCATAATACATGCTACTTAAAGTCATTACACAACTTGGGGTGTGCAGTAAATAAGTAATAAAAAAATCTTGCACTGCTTTTTGCCATATAACTGCCTGCAATATAATTTA
Organism: Phainopepla nitens; assembly: GCA_013400175.1. NCBI lineage: Eukaryota > Metazoa > Chordata > Aves > Passeriformes > Bombycillidae > Phainopepla > Phainopepla nitens. The sequence continues at coordinate 305,787 of VXBQ01004188.1, read as the reverse complement.
TCCCTCAAGCAAAATGAAACAATCACCTACAAATCTACTCAGCTACCATGAATAATTGAAATGACCACAAAGTCTGTAGTTCAGACCCATCCTAACATTTTCAGAGAGGAAAGTAAAAAGTTTTAAGTGCTTGCATTGTATAAAATCAATGAAATTTGCTGTTCCATTTCTATACATAGGTAATTTAGAAACTTATTTCCAGCTGGCTTGCATTATGGGAGGTTTTTCAGTTTTTTTTTTGACCAGGTATTATTCCACAATCTTAAATATTATTGCAAAGACAGTCTCTAAAAGGCTCAGAACAGGAGCAACAAAATTAGTAAATCCAAGTCAAAGAGAGAATAATCCCTGCTCTGCAGGTTCATACACCCGATATGACTTGATGACCTCATCCTTGATTAGGAGGACTATTTATCAAAACATTTCTCCTCCTAGGAATCCAAAGAGACTCCTTTAAAAAGCCATTTGGGTGTACTTCAAACAGAATCACTGCTGAGAGATGCTCCCAACAAGTGGAGATTTATCCCATGCTACAAAAGATAATTGATATAATTTTTATGCTGTATTTGTTTTGATTTGAAGGGAAATCCACTTCATCTTGTAAACTTTGTCATATTTTACAGTACCTATTTACTTACGTAATCTGTTCCACTATTAGCTAGGTTTTATGAGCATTATAACAAGCGCATTATATTAATCATATTTAATAAAGTCTATCTCCTCCCTGCTGTCTTATCACCAGTTTTTGCTCTGGCACAGCAAAGGGTGAAATATGAGAAAGATAAAATCAGTGTCCCAGTTCTTTAGGTGTAGATAACATGTAAGTGTTGGCTGGCCCGCTCTGAGGTCTGTCCTTGACTTAAAGAAGGATGGTCTGCCCAGCTACGGACAGGTGTGGTCACTGTGCCAATACCAGGGCTGGTCAGATCAGGTGATCTAATGACCAGCTGTGGAAAGTGTGTCAACCAGCAGGCTAGCTGTGACCAGCATTGCAGGGTCTGCTTGTAGCAGAAGTGAATTCTCCAATGCAAGGACCTTTCTTTTCCCTGGTTTCTCCGAGGAATGTGATCTGTGTCCAGTGAATATACAAATGGGACTTGCAGAGTCAAGACGGTTGGTCAGCCCAGGTCTACCATGCCTAGCACCTACTTTACTGTCTTTGTTTTGTGTGGATGGAGAAGATAGCCAGGGATATGAGGCTGGTACATTTTCAATGTCTGGGAGCAGTTTTCTGCAGGAAGAATTATTTTCTAACTATTTGAGACTAGCTTCTTATCTCTTCTGCTGTTTGAGTGGTGCAAAAGGCTGTATGCCAATAAGCAGTGCAGCCATATGGTTTGCCTTACCAGGGAAATGTCAGCCAGGAAGACTTTGAGGACACTCATGCCTACTGCCTGAGCACTCATCGTGTCTGTGGTGATAGGAGAGGACAAATGCCACCGTCTGCATGCTTGTCCCCAGGCATGAGCAAGCTGGCCATTCAGGACTGCAGTACCCTGTCTGACTCTGAACTTCAGGTATTCTTGACACACCTGTAGAGCAGCTCTGCACTGCCTTTGGCTAATGCACAGGATAAAAAATCATAGAAGCCTTAGTCAAAAAATAAGCAGGCCTTCTTTATAGGCCTGAGAGATCCTGAGTTTTGAGATCCCATCATGATAACATGAAATGCAGAACTTAGTTTCTGCACACTTTGGATAAGAGTGCATCTCCTCATTGCACAAACACCCAGAGTAATGGAAGCCCATGCAGGATCATAACAAGAATACACAATTTCCTTATTCTGCTCTGTCCCAGGAGTAACCCATGCCCAGAGTGTGAGGAAGCAGAGTTCTTCACAGTCAGGTAAGTTTTATACTATAATGAAGGTAAGAAACATTTCAAGCTCTTTCAACCAAAGGTCCTGACTCCTGACCCTTTTGTAATTCCATCAATTCCCATCAGTGTTTGCACAGTGGTTGGGATCCAGCAAGGCAGGATCCATTCAAGAAGGCAATGTGGGTGCATAAGTGTAGTTACTTCAATGTTTAGGAACACTTTCTGCATACCAAAGAGACCTTAAAACAGGAAAGCTTTCATTGCCAGAAGTTAAAGTGCCTTTAATATTTATTATACTGTTAATATGCCTCTTCAGAAAATCCTTTGAGGGAACTAACAAAGATCAATAGAGGCCTCATGAATCCTAAATGGAGAAACTAAAAGAAGTATTTATATTTCTGTCTATGTATCTCCTAGAGATGACAGCAAATCTGCAGGCATATTATAGCAACGGCCAAGGGTATTCTGTGGAATTAAGGAAAGGGGCAGACACTTTCAAACACAAGAACAAAGACTGTGCCCTACTAAAATGTTAATTAACATGCAAAGCATCAAACCACACATCTGCCTTTCCAGAAAAAATGTGCCCATGGAAATAAAGAATAAAATACTACTTTATTTATCAAAATACTGTGCATAAAATTCACCAAGAACATGACATCTGTAAGAAAATATCAACCATCTACTGCAGGAAAATGAATGACCCATCTCTCTTTCACTGTGTTAGCACTAAGCTGAGTTTATTTCTTGGGAGCACATTTAATTATGAAAAAGAATGAGAAAACCCTTAGGAAATGATCAAATTGTTAATAAATTTTTTGGATGCACAGCGTAATTACAATCCCTTGAAGAGTCAAAAACTCAGCTTCTTTATTTACATGTAGAAAAAGGCCCAGTGTTTGACAGACATTTGTCAAAAATTCCATTGAAATTACAGTTGATGCAAAATTCCAATTATATAAATACCATACAGTAAGCAAGGAGTGAGGACAAATAAGATGATATTTGGCAGAGAACCTTAATTGTTGGTGTCTCAAATGGACCCAATAATGCTGATGCATACAGCTCACTGATAAGAACCTCTTAGTAATCCTGGATAATGAAACTTGTCACCAGTATTATGCAAACTCCACTTAGCATTTAGAATTTGAACTCACAAATGGGTTATGTCTGCATGGGGTTTCTTTGTACAATATTATTAAGTTATCCTTGTATGATGCCACAATGAATATGCAAGGCAAATAGAATACACCATCCATGTTGATGGATGCTTTCCCTCATGGCTTGGTTTTTCCATTAAATGAAGCCCTTGAAAAACGGGCATTTACTTCCTCAGCAAATTTACCCAAATATATTGATATAGCAGTAAGACTCTTTCAGTTTCCCCTGACTTACATCATTTCCAAAATAACCTTTCTAGACATTTTAAACACAATTTAGACTTCAGAGGAATCAGATGTTGTTTAGTTTCTTCAGCTGACAGCTTGAATCAGAATATGTATATGCCACCAGGCTGCTTGCCCCCTCTCTGCTTGACTGGAAACAGAAGGGTCTGCAACTTGATAGAAAATCTTTTTTGCTAAGTTTATTATTGACTAGAGTGGTTCCACTAGGCTTCCATCTGGATCCGGAATGCTTCCCAACACCACCCACTTCCATCTTAAAATTTGAAGTTAAATGTTAAATGAAATAAGCTGAAGCCTGGTGAAGAAATACCATCTCATTCCTCAAGACTATTCAACAGAGGTTATGTCCCTAAATTTGAATAAATACAATGTGAACAAAATTTCTCATCAACACTTCATGACTTTGGTGTCCAAAAGACTGAGATATAATTACTTGGAAAAAGATCACACATCTAACAGTTTCAGGGAACTTTCTCCTGAACCCTATCATAACTGTGGGGGGTAGCATCAATATTTCAGCACAAGTATTGGCCAAATTTTTTAATGTGCCCATTTCTGGAGAAGATGGATGCTGAAATATTTCTTATAATATAAATGCTTTGTTGTGACTATGTCTTGATAGAATAGTCAATTCGCTGAAGGCAGCATCTCCAAAAGAGCTGTTAAATTGGCCAGCCACCAAAACAACAAGAAAGGCATATTTGTTTATTGTTACCTACATAAATGTCTAAAAGAGCAACAAGTTGTTAAAATAATTTTAAAAATTCACTGCAGATACAAAATGAAACTGAAATTATTTGTTTATAGAGGATATTTGGCACCAAAGCGAAAGTTAATTTTTTTAGAACTCTGTACTTAAATGGCCTTTTGAAAATCTATCCTTCAGTCATTGATTTAGATTTTCAATTTTTGCCATTTTGTAAAAACTTCATGGGCTTTACCACCTACCTTTCATATTCTACCTTTTATTCAAAACACCCTGTTTAGATTAGGAAGAATCAACAGATGATTATCTGCCCATTAAATCAAATCTCTTGGCACAGAGTAATTCTAGCTTCTTGGCAGCAGGTTATTTATACAGAAAAAAAAGTTGGCAATAAAGAATAGCCAACCATTAATGTTTTAGCATTTGAAATACCTGTAATAACTCTCAAAAGATTGGATGTTTGCTTTATTTATTAAAATACCCCCTTGCTGAGGAAACAGTTTTGAAAATTATTGTTTAACAGAGTGCATTAATTAAATCCTACCTAAAATCCTGTATCCTAGATTTCATGATTTATTTGTTTTGGTTGTATGATTTATGTAGCAAAAAACAGTTGGATGCCTTTCCTTTTGATTTCATCCCAACAGTGTTTTTACTGTATTCTTCTTTACTATGCAAGCCTATAAAGTAATCCCTGTTGATTTAAAGACAATGGTAGGCCCATGGTTGTTCATCTAACAAAATTACTTCTTTAGCAAAACCAAAAATGATAAATGACTTTGTTTAGAGTATTTGTTCTATGAATATAAAATTTTTTTAAGGCAAAAGTAAAGTTAATAGACTTCTACTAGGTTTCAAAACACTTTGGAAACTCGCAGAGGCAGTAACAAACCAGAGTTGATCATGTTGTGTTGGCCTGCCTTGCAGTCATCTCCTCTCATTAACAAGATACCTGACTGTTCCTTAAGGCACAAAACAAATAGTAGGCATCTCAAATAACTAGAAATGAAGCAAACTGCTTTGTCATTGAGCAGCACTGTAATGAAAGGCAGAGAGAAGGAAGGAAGCTCTGGCTGCACAGTATTTACAGCAGTATGGCAGAGTAACTGTACATCATCGCTAGTGGTCATCAACAAAAGCATGTCTTAATTGAAGCGTAAATTGAAGAACAAAAATAATTTAATTTACAGCATATAATATGTAGTCTCATCAAATATTTTATATGTATTTCAAGACATAAAAATCACTTTTTTTCATAGTGTGAAAAAAACAACATTTTTTATTATATCTATTTTTTTTCATTTTTACATGACTGTATTTGGAGTTTACCTTTCTGAGAGACTCCATAGAATTATCAAGTATTGCTGATTAAAATTGTATAAGATGGAATATATAAGACAGGATTACATGGAAGTAAATGTAAAGAATTTGTATCTAGATCACAAATTCTTCTTATTAAGAAGACAGAAATCGGATCATATTGATCCAATTAGTAGATTTTTTTTTCTCTAATCCTTTTGAAAGGCAGATTTCACTGCTCATTTGTCTGAAAGAGAACAAAACCATTGTTTTGTCCCTTTGAGCACTGATCACTTCTTTTTGATCAGAAAAGTGACAGAAACATTTTAGTGAATCCCTGTTTATCTTACCAGCTCGCAGAGGACTAAAGACTCAAACGACCCAAGAAAGCTGTCTTTGCCAGGGCGGAAGCAAACAAGTACTAATTTGAGAAAATGTCATAATAAATTTTCAAAGCTGACCTTAAAGTGCTCTGAAGTTTTGAATGCCAAACATTGAAATACTTTCAGGAAAAATGCTTTTCAGGTGATGTCGCATCAACATTTCACAAAAGCAAGGACTTCAAAAAATATTCTCTAGACTCCTGTATAGAGAAGTACACAAAATCATTATGACCTTTGTGAAATTCTCTCTCACTTTTTTGAAAATATTTTGAATTGCAAAAGGTTGTACAGACAAGAGATTTTAGTTGTATAGACCTTGCGACTTTAGTTATTTAATACACTGCTAGACATTTCAATATAATGTTGGAAATATTTACTCAGGAGAACAGGACATACAGATATTTTTACAGTTAGTTGCAAAGAGAAAGTATATCCTCTGAAGTGAATTCCTGGTAATCTGCAAGATGCTTAGGAGACAAAATTTCAACTATTATGACTTGGAAGATTGTGACAGGAAATGCAATAGATCTGGAATCTTTAAAGAAAAATATTCTGTTGCCCGTCAATTCACAATGAAACACACATACTCCTGTTAGCTGTTCTTTGACAATTTACCTCTACTTGAATTATAGGCAGGGTGTTAAACACCACCTAGAGGTCAGGATTTGCAGCAGACCTCAGGGTCAAGGACCGTAGTGGCTCAGGATGTTCCTCAGCAGATTTAATTCAAAGGATGCAGAATAAAACCAAGAAAACTAAAACCTTCCAGCTTGCACCTGCTGCACAATTAACATTCAAGTACTTGTGATAAACAAGTAAAAAATTAAACTGCAAGTAGTTTTGAAAACCTTTATATTTTTTGTTGTCTTTGAAAAGCATAGAGACAAAAAAAAAGTTTTGTGGCAAAGACAATGTTTAATGGAGTGCATTATTTGAGACCTGCAAGTTATTCAAAGAACTGGAACAGCAGAAAGTGGGTATTTCTCTTCAGTGATGCTTCATCAGTTTAAATCTCTACCAAGGTATGCCACAGAATCCTGAAATCAAAGTTTGTTTTGGTACCGAGTTTTTCAGATTTTCTACTGTTAAAAAAATACTTTGTCTAACACATATCTCTTTCTTAAAAATTGCTCATACACACAAAAAAAACCCTCAAAAGCAAACAAACAAACAAAAAAACCCTTACAAACAACCAAAACAGAAGTACTCCTAATTATAATGAGATTTCATGTAGGATATAGTAAGGTTCAGGTTTAAGAGGAAGAAAGCTTTGAGATCTAAAACCTGTTTGAATTTCAAGCTTTCTGAATTAACTATCATTCGGATCCAAGATAAAATAGAGGAAAAAATAGCAACATAGGAAAGTAATAGATGGGTTTAGCTCCTACATTCATAGGTGCTTCTCAGCAGGGTTTGGGGTCTGAGGTCACAACTAATCTTAAGAAAAAACAGTGCCTATGTAGAACAAAATCCATTTATCTGAAGAGAAAGAAATCAAGCAGGGTATAATTAGATGTTAAACTGACAGAGGTGATGTCAGGAGCAGCACAAAGAGTTTGCTTAGACCTGCAGTGAGATTGATATCATGGTGGGTATCAGATTAATTACATTACTGAGGAGGTAGAACACCAACATACTTCACACTAAATATGAGCCTGTTGTCATGAGCTCAAGTGTATAACATAACTTGTATGGTTGCCATAAAAAATCATCAGTCTTCCAAAAATAGAAGAATGATGTAAAATGAAATTATAGATTACTGGATAGAAATAAGTAAAAAGTTTCTCGAACAAAAAAAAAAATTAAAAAAAAATCCGGTTGTACAAATGAAAACCTGGATTTCAGCTGAACACTAGTTAAAAAAA
>VXBQ01004188.1:148083-298241 GCA_013400175.1 Phainopepla nitens | reverse complement strand
CTGAACACTAGTTAAAAAAAAAAAAAAACAACAAAACAGAAAAAACAACAACAACAAAAAAAACACCAAATAAAATAAGTCCAAATGAGAAAACTGGGAAGGAATAGCTAGCAGGAAATCAACATATGCACTCTCTGCTGAGATGGGTAAAGACCCTTCAGCTATCAGCTACATCAGTGATCAGTTTGAGACACCGGAATAGAAAAACACCAAGGACATACCTAGAGATGTTCAATCAAGAGAAGTTTCTGAATACTTGGAAGCAAGAATGGTTATGTAGTCAAGCACTGTGAGAAGAATATTCTAACAGCATATAAAAGATATTCTAATCTAGTTACAAAGAGGAATAAAGCTCTAAAATAGCTCAAATGTCTTTTGTATAAAGAAGAATAATTAACAATCAAATTGAAAGCTGCTATCTTGACAGATGATGCATATTAGGACAATGAAAATGCAGTCCATCATTTGAATGCTGAAGAAAATTTCAGATTGTTATAAGCGTAGTGTTCTTTTTAGTGGAATTTCAAATGATTTTAAATTATAAATTCATTTGACAAAGTTTTCATAAAGGTCTAGAACTTGCCTTAAATGTCTCTTTCTCTCTTCAGTTCAGCTCAGCTTTTATCTGAATTTAAAGAATGAATTTTCAGAAGTGACTCTGCCTAAGTTTGGCTTCCTGAAACCAAGACAGCCTGAATCAGAAGTATACTTCCTTGTTTAAAATTAGAAAATTTGTTCTTTCTGCAAGAGGGTACAGAAAGTAGTTTTCAAACCCAGAGGTTAATGCTGTCACTGATGTAACTGGAATCAGAAATTTTCAAGTCTACAATATGTCAAAGAGCACAAGTAATTTAATGCTAGAGCAACATTTCCATAGAGCAAAATGGTGTTCAAGCCCCTGCATCCAGATGGTGCAATTTGAGGTGGAATGTCAAACCAGGCTTTGTGTTGTGTCTTGGAACACATGTTCCCACTGGGAGTATCCTTCAAACAGCTCCAAACCATCCCTGTCTCCACTGGGTTTGGAGCACATTTGGTGGTATCTGACAAAATGATCTCGGTCTAGTTTTAAAGAGATCTAGGACTAGTTTCTTTTGAAGGGAATTGAGTTTACATGCACCAAAAACATTCTGCAAACAGAATCAGTAGTCGCATTCAAGGAGTCGGCTTCCAAAAGACACTATTTTTCCCTTAAAAAACAGCAGTGTAAATATAGCAATATCTCTGCGCCAGACAATAAATAGAATAATATAATCATTGAATCTTTTATGTTCAAAAAGACTTCTAAGGCCATCGAGTCCAACCTTTGACCTCACACTATCAAGCCCACCACTAAATCTTGTCCCTAAGTGCCATATCTACACATCTTCAAAATATTTTTAGAGATGGTGACTCCACCAATTCCCTAGGCAGCCTGTTCCAATGCTTGGCGACCCTTACAAAGAAGTTTTTCCCAATATCCAGTCTAAACCTGCACTGATACTACTTGAGGCCATTTTGTCTCGTCCTATCATTTGTTACCTGGAGAAGAGATCAACGCCCACCTCGCTGCAACCTCCTTTAGGGCAGTCATAGAGAGTGATGAGGTTCCCCTGAACCTCCTTCTCTGCAGGCTAAACAACCCCAGCTCCCTCCCACATTCCTCATTGACTGAATAAGTGAGAAGGCTGGGACACCTAAATTTACCACTGACAGTAACAGTCCAGGAGGACTCCAGCCTCACATGTGCAAGCTCTGGCTGAACATACCCAAGACTGTGCAGAGCTGAAGACCTGTATAATAAGGAAACTAGTGTCTGCCTTCAAAATGGGGAAAAAATCTGAATTACAGCTAGGCAGCAATCACAGTACCCAGACTAAATTTCTCTAAAATAAACTGCTTTAAAAGAAGGAACATTATGGTCAGGATGGGATGTCCCTCAGGCAGGCCAACAAGACAAAAGGATGATTGAGCATCATAATATTTTTGATATTTTTAATAAGTCTTTCTGGTTTGTTTCTGGAAGTAGCCAATGGAGAAAAAAGCTGGCAAAAGTTTTTCACTTATAATTAACCCTAAAAGTCCTCCAATTCATTTGTCCTGAAAGCAAAATATCACTACGGGTCAAGAGAAGGGAACAATCCTGGCTGGTGAAATGATGCCAGAAAACACTGAGTTAAGCAATATAGGATGGACTCTTTCAGCTGAAAGACAGTAATAGAATTGACAGAGGACCCAAACCAGAGACATTAGATACACTGTATTGACTACATGAAAGCTTTTGACTTGGCAGGTCAGCTGAGATCACTCATCCCATGGAGCAATAAATTGTTCCTTCTAAAAGCTGGAAAAAAGCTGAAATCAATGCCTATTAAGGACTTTAAGGAAAAAAAAAGTATTCAGAGAAAGAAAATTTCTTTTCTTTCACATGTCTTTATAATTACAAGATATCGAAAGAGCAACATAGCTCCAGGGCTCAGTAGGCAGCTTCAGGTAAGCACAGCTAACAAAATTCTCTGTTAGAACCAGCAAACTTCTGAGTGTTGCTGGATGAGTTGTTCATTGTTCTAGGGTAATAATTACCTACTGAATGGTTGCAGGATAAAACTGACAAACACACTACCCTGGAGACAGAATAAAAAGTGCAAGTATGCATTAGAAGCAGCATAAAAAGCAAGTTTTTTGGTGTTGCACAGACTGTCTGTCATGGAAATCACTAGGGCTCTGGTGCAAAGCTGACAGCTGCAGTGTAAGAAGCAAATAGAATAGAGCAGACTAGATAATCATTTTTTAGAGATGGCTTTGTTGGCCACAGACATGTTCTGTATCGTTAGTTGTGTCACTTGATTATAGCCCATTTGCAACCATCCTGTTGCTGTGCTGCTACTGCACTTCCCTGTGGCTCATGGAGATTTCTAAGGCTGTGAAATCTCTGGGATTTCTCTGCCTGGCTTGAAGAGGCAGGCTAATCGGCTTACCCACAGATCACTTAGGAGAGAAGAGCAGAGACGCGTGCGAAGACTGCAAACAGAAGCTCCCATGTTCCTGGATCCACAGATCCAAAGCGCCTCCGTTTTTTGCTGTTTTGTGACACTACTGGTGACAGTGATACTAGAAGGGATAAATGTAAGTCACTTCTACATTTTGATGCTGTAAGTTTAAAATCTAGTTGCTAAACTCTCTTTGCACAACATAACAACTCAGGAGCTATCGGGTCCTAATAAGCATCAATAAGTTCTATTGTTCCAGTAGGTTTTCATTCTACTGATGACATTTTAAATAGAAATAGAGTTGGTTTTCATACTTTTTAAATATCTATTTCTCATTAGATTTCTTCTCTTCATATCTGATTTTCTTTATTTGTTTTACTTACGTATGATCCAGTATTTAAATTCTGCTTTCTCTCCTGCCCATGTACATTTGGAACACCTCTGAAAATTAGAGTGATACTGACCCATCAGAGAGGAAAATTTGGCCATTTCTACATAATTTAACCATGTTTAATTGATCTACAACTGTAGCATGAACACACTAGGAATGAATTGTCAATATTGTTTTCCTATTTAAACATACGGGTATAATTTACAGATTTCTTCTCAAGATGTGGACAGAATTTAAGCAACTAATTTCACTAGGTAGTGAACAACATATTCCTCAGGCATTTGTAAATTGTTGGAGGTTGTTTGTTAGGTTTTTGACCATCAAAGACATTGAAATACTGAAACTCTGCCACTCGCATTGTAGATTCTTGCTGTGTAAGCAGAAGAGAAGGATGTTGCAGGGCTCAAGCTGTGTGCTGGATTATTTCCCATTCAACAAAAAGCACTCTGCACAGAGATGTGTTTCTGGTTGGAACAGACAACAGTTCTTACTTGCTGAGGAACCAGCGCACACCCTGAGGATTCTTCACAGCAATGTCATCTACCATCTCTCACTGCCACAGATGAAGTTTCATTCTCCATAACGATGGGCAGGCCAATGGCTGCAGACAAAATTCTCAAACCTGAAATTCTCCAGTAGCCTTTATGGCATGGATTTTATTATCAGGAAGTGAAAAATTGACTTATGTTCCATCTACTGCAATGAATTGATGGCCTCTCGCATACCAGAGGGACAGCTGAGGCTCAGTGGTGGGGCTGCTGCCCTTGGGGGTACGTCATCACAGAGCAGAACCTTACATCTTGCTTCTGCAGACATCTCTCTTTGTGACCTTCAAAGCCTCAAAATGTTGTGTGGTTATAAAAGGTTCTTAAACAATCCTTCTTCTTGCCCACATCTTCACAAAGCTTTTATCTCATTGTTGTGATAGGATTGCAGTTTTATCAGCCCTAGCTTTATTCCAGAAGTAACTTAAAGAGTTATAACTAGGCCGTGTTTCCCCAGCTCCTGTAATCCTCTACCACAAAAGAAGGGATATAAATGAGGTACATTATCATTATATATTACCACAAGAACCAATGTTATAATTAGGTACTGTATCCACTTTGTAATCACTGTGGCTTTAATTTCCAATCAAAAGCATCAAAGTCTGCAGACAGTGACCCCGCTATTGAACAATTCCTTTTCATTTTCTTTGACAATGAATTTTCAAAGGTAAAAGGTGGGCAGGGAGAAATGGTATTTTATTCTAGAGCTTCTGCATAATTATAGCAATTATAGAAACCTTTCATGTGCTTGGTCAGCTTTTACTGCGTACGTTCAGCTGTTGGTTAGAAGCGTCTCTGAAAGTTATAATGCGTTTGGGGCACCAGAGTCTGTCCCACCCTTATAAATACTGGCTAGGCAGACTAATGATTGCAGAGCGCAGTGGAAAAGGTTAGTCATAAATATGGAGGATGTTAGTGCAGGTAACATAAAAGGAATTTAGAAATCTACTTCAGCAAATTGCTGTATGCTATTTTGCCTGTTTCTTTTTCTCTCTTGTTATGAGCAGTATTAAAACAGCCCCTAAATGCCGCAGTAAAGACTCAGACTTTGCTGTGCTAGACTTCCAGCAAGTGCAAAAGGTATCCTTGCCCTAGGTTTGCTGCCATACTGCACCCCAAAGGTCTGGAGCACAGAAACTATTCAAGTAGAAAAGGCTCTTCTTTTGTAAACTACTCCTTTGAATGGATTGAATTATACCCAAACACCAGACAGTACAACTGTATGTCCCCCACTATAGGGCTTTTCCCAATGCAGGTGTATTTACAAGAGCTGAAACTAAAAGGTCAGATATCTGAGCGGTAGAGACGTGCCCAAATTTCCCTGTAAATACTTTGGGCAGCCAGAGTAGGCAGGACAGTGAAAAGCAGAGGAGATCAGATCTGCTATGGACCACAGAGCAGAGGCTTCCCAGCCCTGAGACCAACAGAAATGCAAAGACTCACTGAAATCCTTCAGAGGGATTTTTTTTCTCAAATGAAGACTCCAATGTATTTTCTTAAGGATGGAAAGCAAAGCAGAAAGAGAGATTTCAGCCTACTCTCCCCTTTGGAGATGAGAGTGGCTGAATGGAAAGGATTATGTGACTACAGAAACTGCAGTCAAAGAAACATTACTTGGGGGCTGTCAATCAGTCAATTGTTCAATAAGAAGTGGAGTTCACTGCTCAGTTTAAATGGCTGAGTAAGCTCTGGAGCTACTTGATTGAGGGCGTTCAGTGTTTTCAAATCACAAAAGATTTTTGTTATCATTATCAATATCATTTTATTCTGAAATTTGCCTACAAATTAATAAAAAGTTAAATATCAAAATGCTACGTATGGACATTATCAAAGTATTTCCACTATTTTGAGTTTGATCCTTTGACTCATCTGTTTATTGATATTTTTAATATTCTGATGTTTCAGTCACTTTTGCGATGAATTTTTTTTACTCTGCAGTTCTCTCAGAAAAGAAAATCATTGCTAACTTGTTCTACTCAAAGCTCTTCTTTGCTTAAAGACAACATATTTCAAACAAAATTAAAACACCATTATATCATACCTTATCTGGAAAATTTACTCATACTGAATATTGTTTAATACCTATATAAAACACAAAATAAAGAGGCAATATTTTGAGTCAAGAGATACAATTACATGTTTGATACACTAGATTGCTCTGTCTTACAAATTTTACTTCTTAATATTCTTATTATTGCCTACTGGTATTGTCAGCCATATATCTGATCTTCAAGGCTGAGCTGAGAGATGTGTGCCATGTGTGCCTACCTGTCACATGCACTGTGCCTTATTTATATTAAATCCATCCATCATAATCTTCACTTCCACTTCTGTTTTTATCTCACTCATTTTCCTCCATCGTATTATAACCTCCAGCCGTCTTTTCCTTCATAAGTTTCATGGCACTCAGGCATTTTGGTCTGGTTCCTTGACCTTTCATAATAACTTCCATCACGCCAGTTTCCCTCATAACATTTTCTCTGTCACTGATGGTCTCTCTTGGGCTTTGTTAATTTTCCTAGCCTTAAAAATGGTCTCAGAAGCCTCTGGCGGGTGGGGGGGAGCAATGAAAAGGAGAAAAAGAAAGAAAAAATGTAAGGGAATGGCACATTAAAGGAAAATGCACTGGAAAAGGGGAAAGGGGAAAAAAAGAAACAGAAATACCAATTGCAAAAACTCTCTTTACGTATATTCTCTGCTTTCTTTCTGAGTTCAAATCCCTCAGTTATGTAATTTGATTTCCACATGAATTTCTCATTGATTATCCCCTCCCCTCACTAGCTTCTTTTCTCCTTTTATTTTAAATAAATAGTGTTTCCAGAAGTGTCTTGCAATACAGCAATTGCTTCCACAACCTCGTTTTCCCAACATTTTTGACCCAGGCTGAAGCAACCTTCTGCACAAGGCAGTGCATGGTGGTTTTGTGGGCCATTTGTCTGTTTGGTGTAGGGTTGTTTGTGTAGAGGCAGGGCTGCCTTGGCCCTGTTTTTAAAACCCACATCATTCAGTATGGAGGGGTTTTATGGCTCTGTGAGTTCTGTACTACCACTATAACCAGTGGTATAGCTATTTGTGGTACATTGCTATGTGAATATATTTCCAAAAGCAGCAACTATATTGACTAGCTTTGCTGTCCCATAGCACCTCAAATTGTGCTGAAATTGTGAAAAATTAGAGAACAATTTAATGGCAAAGGAAGCAAAATGTGAACAATAGCTAAAAATTGTTTCTCCCAAGATGTTTTCTCAGATGTAAGAAAATATTTGTAGATATTTCTGTACAATGAGGGGAAAGTCTACAGGTTTCCACCTTGTTTGGGTGGTTCCCATACCATCCATACTTGTGAGCAGAGCACGAGGCATTTGGGACATGGAGAGAGCCATGAATTGTCCTAACACCACTCACACTCACATTCAGAATATGGATCAAAAGAGACCCTTCTAAATCCGTCCAGAGCGTCTCAGGATTTCCTTAGTAAGTCTCAAAGCCAATAAATCTATTAAATCTTGAGTGAATTAACTTTTTATTCTCCTTCCTCATTACAAGAATATATGTGTTATTATCCATACTGTTTAAAGAGCTTTTTTCCCTCTATGTCTTTTCTTCCCATAGGTAATGTTTTGGGCTTGATCCAGATGCCTTCACAGCTTGGCCTTTTTTTATGCAGAGAGAGATTTACTTTCCCAAATCTGGGTAATAAATCCTTAAATTATGATTTAAGTGGAAATTTACTATCGTATTAAATCGCTATTAGAAGCATCATTCTCATTGAAAGTATCCAGGAAAGTACAACTTTAGAAATGAGCCATGCCATTGACTGGAATTATAGATCAGTTTTGTGCTGCTATTTATAGCTGTGCAGGCTCCTGAAGTCAGGCAGTTCCTTTTCCTTTAATGGCTCTTTCTAAGAATTTCAGAAGTACTCACCCCTCTGTGCAAACAGTTACCAGCACAAAAAGTAAGACATGGGTACAGGGGAAAAGGGGCTTCTGTGGGCTGTTTGATTATTGGATATCTTAGTGTTCATCACTTACTGGACATCAGCATCAGCACTAATGCTATGAAGACCAAGGCTTATAAAAGTATGGATCATTAGGGCTGTTCTGCTGAACCTTTATGAAGATGCTCGGGGGATTCACTGAGCCCATTATTTATCTTCTGATGTCTTAAATGGTCGATTGGTAGCAGATTAGCAAGTGTAAATTACGTTGCAGAAGCGATAGTAAATTCATTCTACACTGAGACCCAGTGCAACACAGAGCATCAGGGTCCTAAGGCACAGTGGTGACTCTGGCCTGGGTCTGAAAATCAAAATGCACTAATCCATAAATTTAATTTTCCCATATGACACATAATTTTAACAGATATATTTGTGGTGTGGGCACACACACCCATTACAGAAAATATTAAGCATATTTTGAGCCAAGACTCCCACACACACCCCCTAAATCATTAGCATTTCATTTGCAATTCATAGGCTGATTTCTTCAAACCTTCAGACTAGAATCAAACCACTCCTCCGAAGCAAGAAAAACATTAGTTAGAAATTAGGACACAAATATTTTTATCTGTTTTCCAAGTTTTTAACTTTTTTTCCAATGTACCCAGCCACTTGCTCAGTGATTTATTCCTCCTTTTTTTTTTCCCTAAACTAATTCTTTCATATCCCATAAATGATCTGTTTAAAAACAGAAAAAAAATCCATCTGTCAGTATTCCTGTCATTAGGTGAAAATGGTGCCACATCAGCACAAATATCTACAGTACCCCCTAGGAAAGTAACATAAATTTCAGATTTACCTCTCATATAAGCTTTTTAGCTGCTGAAGAAGAATTGATAAGAAAAGAGCAATCATTTTGTCCCCACACAGATAGAAAAGACCACCTATTCTGATTATAATTTAATAAGCAATACTGATTTTCTTCACAAAGAAAAAAGTTGTTTACAGTGGAAAAATACTATAATTTTATAATCAGCATTTATTGTGGAGCTCAGAATATTATAATCTCTATTACAGGAAAAAACACTTCTAACAGTACCAAGTTGCCTGGTGCTGCTGATTCATGCTGGTTTGACAGTGAGACCAGCTGGGTCTTACCAGCTTTTACTCAAAAAATACTTGAACTCAAATATCCTCCCTCAAAGGCAGCAGAAATCAGGTCACAAAATCCAAGACACTGCAAGCAACCAGAGCAAACCAAGCTGAGAGCCAAGTAGTGCAAGAACCCGTCATGGGATGGAGGCACATGGTGGAGTCTCCCAGCCTTCGCTGCAGGCGTCCGTCTGAGACTGCCCTGGTCCCATCTGGTTTCTGTGCTCTTCATCTGTGAGAAGGATCAGACTGAGCTTTACCTGTCCTGCAGGCCAGTACCAGTACTCCTGTCTCCTTTCTGTTCTTAATATGTGAGATCTACTTCTGTACTTCTATGAGTTATTTGCAGCAGAAATATGATGATGCAACTTATCTTCTGTTTTTTTAAAGCTTCCCTTTCCCTCTCTTTTATCTGTGTTATATCTCCTCTCTTTCCTGTGTTCAGTAGAACTTGTCTGGGATGAGATTTCTCTGCAATTAGAAGGGCTGGTTGAGTAAGAGATTCAGTCCTGCAGTAAAGACAGACTGTACAGCTCCTTATCCAAACAAAATGTGTTTCCTAGGATCCAGACACATCATCATAGCCCAGATCTGTATGAACAACTGTGCCTGTGATTTGGGGGTGCATTTTTTGGTGAAGTTTCTGCTGATTACTGAAGGAGATGTATTCTTTTCCACTCTCTCCTTTGTACCTCCTTCTATCAAAGTATTTCAAATTGATTCCCAAATTTTTTCCAACAGGGTTGAAAAAAAAAAAAAAAAAAAACTCAATCTCCAGCTCATTTTTAGTATTCCTCTGATAATAAACAGAAGTTATGACCAATATTTTTCAATATCCAGGTATGTCCCTTCAGTTTGAAACATTACAATTTAAAATTGGGGTCAATGACATGGGCCACTGTAAATTCATAGTAAGGGAGTGTCTATTTGGCTATGAACTCTTTCAGATCCAAATAAGGGAAGCAGTTGCAGAAAGTCAACTGCAAAGGCAAGGTCACTGTCAAAAAAACAAAACAAACCACAGAATTGAAAACTCACTTTTGGGATCCCAAGGTAATAGCATGATCAATTTTCAGTAATTTAGTGCTTTGTAAAACCACTCTGAGGTGATTTTAGCAATCTGTTCTCATTGGTGGTCTCCAGAAGCCTGGTTCTATTAAATCTCACATTTTTATTGCAAGTTATAAGTTTTTTTAATATGCTCTCTTAGAAGCCCTCATCTTCTGAGAACGGTGATAATCTTTGATAATTTCAGCAGACATTTACAGAATAATAGTTGCTTGCTTCTGATGGAAATCAGATGTTCAAAAAGCTGAATTTTAAGGAATCCAATGCTGAAATAGAAACAAGAATATATTTATTCCAAAAGTTCCCATGCTCCAAGACAGGACTAGATAGAGCAGAATTCCTCTCTGCATGGTATTACTGGGACAAGAGTAAGTCAGGAGACAATGTCAGCATCATCCTTAGTTCTCCACCCCTCAAAAACTCTGTAACAGGGTTTTCTTTCTGTTCTCTTTCTTTTTTTTCTCTCATATCTCCTGTTTTCAATCTCATCTCTCGGTTCATTATTCATTATTCCTTTTGACATGCTTTGAAACCCTGAATTTGCCAAACAAGAAGCTGTCCTGGCATCTTGATCAGAATGCCAAAGGAAAGTAAAAGACGAACCATGTTTTCAGGCACAACCTGCTCTCCTTGACTTCAATAGGACTTGTACATGCATTTGAAATGAAGCTGTCTTGTTTAAATAGCAAAAGTGTGCACAGCTGTTTGTTTGCTAAGCAAAGAACCTGGAAGTGAGAAGCTGTCTGACTGCACGTCTTCTGCAAGTTTGTTTTAAGAGCAGATTTAAAAACTCAGCACCAAGACCTGCCAAGTACCGGGTATTTCACTCAATGAAAGAAAGTTATCTCCTTCGCACAAAAATGTTGTGTAGTGAAGAGAGTTTCAAAAAAGCCGTGTACCTTTAGCTACAATATTGAGCATTCCTCCTTCCTAAGATGAAGTAGTCTGTGCTTTATAGCAAGAGGTAAACTACAGCCTCTGCCACTGCTTGTTATAATGAAAACCCACGAGTTTTTCAGAGTTCTTTTATCATCTTTCATCATTCATAAGACAAGTTACATCATTGCACCTTCTGCAGAACATATCACAATTTAATATCTTAAGAAGGAAGGAACAGGTGTATGAGGCACATTTTGAATAGAATTTGGATTTCGATACACATATGTATTTAGAGCAACACAATCAACCCCCATTAATTCATCCATGCAAATCTGATTCATGTTAGCCTACATAATTCTACTCTGTCCACTTTACACAAGTAGAGTGAACATGAGAATAACTGGACTCTAATTGTTGACAACACTTCAGTGAGGAGAGTGCTGCTTTTTAGTGTTGCTTTCAGTGTCTTCTAAATAATTCAATTGATCAAATGTAAATCTTACAGTAAGTAAATCTGCATTACAAAAGCATTGTTAACCACTCCTTATGAATGAAAGCTTGAGGCTTTTACAAAGGCTCTAGCTGCAATTTCACAATATTAATCCTAATTATCATTTTTCTCTTCATTTAACACAAATAACTGGCACAATTGGTTTTACCATTATACTATTTGAGAAAAATATATACAGACTTTCCCCAAAAAAATTTTTTAAATTATCCCCTTTTGAAAATGCTTCTTAGTAATGAAATTATTCTGTGATTTCCTCCAGGTATCCAGTCCCCCAACAAATAAACATTATATAGCTGCTCAAGGCCACTTCTCAGCTTCTAAAATTAATAATTTTTAAAATCTATTATGTCTCTAACCAAACTTGGTTTTTGCAATAACATTGTTTAGATTTTGAAAAAAATGAAAAGTAAAATATTGCATTTTTTTCCTCCAGGTATGACTCCCACAGCTCCCTTGATTTCTCTCCTAAGATTTGTGCTCCAAACCCTTCACCAGCTTCATTGTCCTTCTCTGGTTTGGAGTAATCAGCAGGCTGAAAGGCACACCAGGGCTCATCTCACCACCATATCGAGTGGGGTTGTTTTATCTTTATAAAAATACTAATCTTTGGACCAGCTAGTTCCTCAAATATTATCAACTCTGTAAGTAATCTTTTTTTTTTTTTTTTTGAGTTAATCCAGATATTTCCAGTATTACTTGACAGCTCACAGGGATGTGCCTTAGATTACTATTTTTGGTTTAGACAACTCATCTATACCAGTACTACAACAGTTACTTAAGTGTTGTCCTTGTATCTAGTCCATTACATTTGGGTGAATATACTTCTGATGAAGAAGTGAGTCGATGCCATTTTCACTTGGTACCTTGATAGTCACTGAAGAATAAAAGTCACCACCTGTAAGCCACTGTGAATGCCAATCGAACAGAATGAGAAGCATTTTGTCACAGGAAAGATTTCTCGGTGTAAGTTCCAGTCATCAATGTGGCATTTCCATTTATTCTACCAGCATGTGAAAAAAAAAGAAAAAAAATACATTGTCAGATCCAATTTGACATCAAAATTAGAACTTCTTTAGTCAAGATTCTGAAAATGCTTGAAGGCTGAAGTGTGCCCATAAAGATTTAATAAATGTTTCTATTAAATATATATTCATTCTCCAAGGCAAATTTTGAATGTCAACAGAAATAGTTAATTAAAGACAAAAATATAAAAGTGTCATAGTTTCAAACAGAAGTTTGGAAGGAGCATTGTTTCTTTCTCATTATGTTATTCTACATCAATGAAATAACAGTAAAATGCAATCCTCTTAATATGAGATTTCAAAAGTTAAATACCATTAATTTAAAATACTCTTCTGTCTTGCCTTTTCTTGCTCCTCCTCTCCTAGATGGTATAGTTAGGAATAGCCAAATCATGGACAAGAGCACGCTCTATAAATTCTCTATATTAGTTAGCTATGTGTCAGATACACATAAGTACATATCCCAATGAGACCATAAAAAAGTACAGACCATACGAGCAAATTCAACCATAATAGTTACAAGTAAACCCAGCAGTGAAGGTTAACTTGTGCATTTTTCCTCTCCCTTAAGACAGCTAGGACTAAGCTCAGGAAACTGAGTCAGAGTCAGTCTGTATCTGCTTTCACTGAAAGTTGCTCTGAACATTGATGCAGTTTGAACTGAGGTTAAAATTAAGCACAAGTAGCACTACTGCCTAGGCAAAGGTGGCAAACTCCTTTTCACTTTTTTGGACATTGAAGCATCATTATAGAAAAGGTGCAAACCTTTTCTGCTCCAAAAGGAAGCTGCTCTATTGTGTACTCTGTTCTGGTTCTGAATACCAATAGATGTAGTCCTCTTTTTCTCCTTGTTACTGCTTCTAGATACCATGAATGCTTATTAAGTATTCTGTTATCTGACACCTCTTTGCTTTCTAATCTTTCTCAAAGGATAGACAGGCACGCACTGTAATGTTGTCTGCTGATTATTTAGGTTTATACCATCGTGTTACGTTACGGTATTCTGTATTTTAAACACAGAAAGGAAGAACAACGACTGGTACCTGGTAGGATATCAAAGTTTTGTTCCTTATTCCCATTCTAGACCAGCAAGTCCCAAAAACACATTCTCTAGATGAGTGAGGTTTTCTTTTGGCAGCAGAAAAGGGTGGGGCGTAGTGAGCTTCTCTCCTCTTCTACCAGCAGAGGGAAAAATTTCTCCAACTGGTTTTTAAATATGCAGAACCACATGTCCTTAAATCCCATCCATGGTAAGCTGCTGGAAACATGAGCCCGTTCTGTCCACAATTCCAGTGGGCTAAAAACCTCAGGACCATCTCAATGCTAGAAGAGAAAATATCTTATGCAAAGAAGTGCAGCCTATCAGCTCAGATTCAGAATCACATTGGCACAGTCTCATACTTTTTGTGTGCCTGAGGTCTGGTCATGTCTGGTCTCTGGACCGGAGCACGTGCTGTGTGGCTCCACAGTGAACAGCCTTAGGAAGAGTGTCACACTTGGATAATAATTCTTGAGTTTATGAGCTTTTGATTACCTTCGCTACTCAAATTATGTTTCTGTTCCTTTATGGGTCTCCTGATTTTGTGCAGCAAAAGCCTGAAATTGTCAACCTGTTCAAAATAATAGAATCTTTATCTTCCCATTATTTCCTACATCTGACTGGTAATGCAGAGCAATAACTATTAGGTAATAACGTCAGTTTCTGATTAGAAAAGCTAATATTGCACTAGCAATAAACTTTGTTCACACTGCAGAAAAGATACATCTGTCAAGAGTTTTGGAAAGGACTCTGCAGTACCCAGAATAAACAAGCCAAAGAAAACATTAGTGTTAACACAAATAGCATAAAAATAAAATGCAAATAAAACAAATACCAAACAGAAAATGTCGTGTTTCCAAATTCTTTGTAGTACATAATCAGTTTCTACCACATTATCCTGTGCAGTGACCACCTTAGTGGGAATTAATGTGACTGTTTTGGGGGAAAGAGGATTTTAATCTGGAATAGGCATTCAAATTCAGTCCTTCATGGACCTTCAGCATGAGTTCACTGTTCCTTAATCTTCCTCTCCACTTCTGACCTACCACGTTGAAAATATTTGCAAGTGAAAGGTGTCTGCAGAAGGAGCTTCAAGCCTGAAAGGTTTTCAAGATCCCTGAAATATCAAATTGTTGCCCCTGTCAAATGGGCTCCTGGGGAGTGAAGGCTTTTCATTTTTCATCCTAGATCTAGTAGGAATTATTCAATTTTATAACCAGGTTTCCTCTGGCTGCTACGGATGCTAGAAATAAAAGCAGTTTAAAATTCATGAGGGGCATCTGACTATTTTCCATTTCTAGCTGAGGACTGCATTTTGCTCTTCTCAGTCATGCTCACAACACCATTGTGCAAAGAAACACTGCTGAAATGAATCATTTACTCCAACTGTGGTCACAAATGAAAGCTAAACAACAGAAATTCATTGCTCTGGCTCTGCCAGCCTGATGCCTCTTCAGGATCAGAGGACACAATGAGAAACACCAGGGAACTGTAACAGAGACTGGAGAACATTTGGTGTTGGAAAGTTAAGGGTAACAAAAAAACCTCACAGGCAAGATCCTTCTGCGAAGTGTCCTTGGACAGATCTCCTTGAACACAGCACAGTGTGGTGCTGAGGACATGAGGGTCCCCCAGGACTAGCCTGCAAAGGCTGGCAAATCTTTATTTTGAAAGGGCTGCAGCTATTGTTCAGCTCCAATGGAAGTCTTCTTCACTAAGAGGTCTTCTGGAAGGATTCATCAACCTGGCAGTGATTTCTTCAGAAGAAATGACTGCAGTTAAGTACCTAACAAAGGTTTCTCAGAATGTAGTCAGGCATAACTCTAATCCTGATAAATCATATTATTAAACCTAAGATTAGTTCTGTGCAGTGGACCTGAGATTAACAACCATCTTGTACAGTGTAATTGAGCTACTTATGTGTTCTAGAGCATCTTCACATCTTTCCCTCTCCAGTATGTATTTGAAAGCTCCCTTGACCTTTTTTCCCTCTGCTTTAAATTTTGAAGTGCTTTTATTCCATCATACCTGTCTCTCATTTTTGTTGAGCACTTCCAAGGACCCTGCCCTGATTCTTGTGAGTGTCTAGTGTTGGTGATGCTGACTTGAGATCGCTGGTTTCCTGCTTCTTTTAGGGCTACTGGCAGCTAAAAAGCACAGGAAGCTTTTGAAATCCCTGTTTGGGAAAAAAAACCTGGGTGAGGAGGGACTTTGGCCACCCTTAGGCTGCAGCTTTGAAAATACTGATAGTACTCAAGCAAACACATGAAAGGCACTCCAAAAAGTCAGACACTCAGATATTGCCGAGTACAATTTCTCAAACTTTAGAAGATATTTCACCTAAAAGAAACTTCTTGCAAGGAAAAGGCTGAGGGAACAGCAGGAAACAAAACAACAACAACAACAACAACAAAAAGGCCAACAGGAAACTAAATTAATTAAAGTGGATTCAGAAAAAAAATGCCTCTATTGAGTGCCTTTTCCCTGGAAAAAATGACAAAAATTATCAAGCTCAAATATAGAATCTCTTGAAAACGTTCAGATGAGTGATTGATTTATAATATATTTTTAATGTGGAAAAGAGTTATAAAAAGAAATAACATATTTAAGGCCTGATCCTACACCTGCACCTTTCTTTAGAGTGAATGAGTCAGAGTAACTGTTTCAAATTCAAATGTTAGTTGAAAAGGTTTTGAAAGAGGTGGTAAAATAAATAGTAACAAATGTGTGGGACCAGATGCTACTCATGCAAGAGCTCTAAGGGAAATAAAATGTAAAATATGTAGTACGCTGCCAATGTTTAAATCAGTCATACTACCAAAGGAGTAAAAGGCAGAAAATGAGACCTCAGTTTTAGAAAGAAGGCTATGGGGATGCAGAGCTACATGTCAGTAAACTAGTCTGGGATACAGAGCAAATTACTTGACATTACACAAAGAACAAAGTTTATAGATGTGAATAAATGTGATAAAATGAGAATGAATCCAAATGACAGATGGATGTAGTCCTTCAATAGCACTTGCTGGTCTGCCAGTCCTGAACAAGGACATGGATCATTGTGCTCCAGAAGGTACAATGAGATGTGTGAATTTCCCAAAACTTTTAACATGGATAGCAAAAGATATTCCATGGAGGAGAAGCTGCCATGGAATACAAGAACAGGTCCCACTGTGAATTAGTAACTGTGCAGGAGATGGAAGCAAAGGGTGGGGATAAGCAGATAGTCCTCAGTAGACTGCCAAGGGGGTTGGGCTGTTCAAAATACACCTGGATAGTCTGGAAAGGAAGTAAATAGCAAGCAGGTAAAGTTTTCCAATGCAAAATTATTTCTTTGTGAGATGTTGCAGAAGGACCTCAAAAGATTGTGTGACTGGCTACCAAAATAGTAGAAGAAATGTAAATATTAATATATGCAAATCAGTATAGTAAAAAAAAATAAACCTAAGAATACACAGAAATGGGTAAGTGCTAAATTAGCTCCAAAATGGACCTTGAATTCACAGTGAACAGTGCTATGAAAGTATCTTATAACTTCTTAGCCCTTTGCATCAAATCAGATGAGTATTACTGATCATGAGGAAATTAATAGAGAAATTAATAGACATATCATCATGACTATATCTTTTTTAAAGCTGTAGGATACTCTAACTTGCAAGAACATTAGGAGGAGTTCTGGTCATCCCATCTCAATAAGGATATAATAGAATTAAAAGCAATTCAGAGCAGAATGATGGTGATTAGGGAGGGACATAGAGCAGTATCCATATGGAAGTTACAAAACAAAATTAGGATCCACTGTGCTAGGTAAAAGTGATTGTGAGAGAAATGCAATAAAGAGCTATAAAAGCATTAATGGAATAGAGTCCTGAGCAGGGAAATAGCTATTCTTTATTTCTCATAAACAGGAGTGAGAAGATATCTAGTGAGAAAATCACACAGAATTAAAACAAATAATTAAACCACAGATGAAATTTGGACACAGATTCAAAGAGCAAATGCAATACAAAAGTTAAAAACACCTATTAAATACAGTATGTAGGTGAAAGGTGTTGGTCAGAATGTCCCTAAATGTGCAAAATATTCAGAGATTAAGTCATACAAATGGAAGGATCTGTGTATGTACCTCCTGCATCCTTACAATATTTTCTTACGCATTTGTCACTGAATACTAAAGAAAAGATGGAGCTTCAGTTTGATACAGACATTATGTTCTTATGTGTCCCTCTTCAAGTGCTTTCATCTTCTTTCATCCATACACACATTATAACCGAATCAGTGCACATCTGGGGGCTCTGGAGTGGGTAACAAGGTAACCTTTCCAAAGGACACACCGTCCTTAAACTATTTAGCTGTGTTGGGAAGTGAATTCCTCTGTAAACAACAATATTGGATTTACAGGATATGGTGTTCACTCATTTGTAAGTAGGTTATACTCACATATTCACCATGTCCCTTGCACACTGCTCCTGCCTGCATTTAACCTCACATGAGCCCATTCCCTTCTGCGTTATTCTACAAGGATTTCTATGGCAACCTTTACTGGAACTCATCCACCTCAAAAAAAAAAAACACTGCACATTTTACAGAAGAGAGGTTTTCTCCTGGTCACGTCACTTATTTGCCCTACAATGGCACAGTGGGCATTTGCAGAGACAACAATGAGCAGTAGGGGTTAAAGGGTGATGATTTATGTCATCACTGCTGCCAAATATGTTTGTCAAAAGACAATCCTTGGTACATACCACATAATTAAGGATAGAGAATCTAGCCTAGAGCTACTAACACTCATTCCACTGTGCATTCAATCTCTGAAAATGGACAAAAAATATGCTTCTCTTGAATGCTGTCCAAGTCTCACAAGTAGTGCGGTGTCTCGTAGCACAGCAGCAGTTCCCATCAGACTGAGCTGACAAAGTTCATGTGTTTTGCATCACCGTCTTTTCCTCTGTTGAAGACTCTGGTCTCCCTAAGCTTAGCTCAGTAGCTCTGCATTACATACAATTTCCTTAATCAGAGAAAAAAAAAAATAGATTAAGAGAATGCTAAGGCAAATCCATAACCACAGGGAGATTCACAGGCTACACCCTTTCCTAACAAAACAGCAAGTCACACCAGATATCTGAGGTCTTCCTGCCCCAGACATGCCCTTCTGAGGCAACAACAAGAGTGCTCAGGTCCTCATACGTGCTAAGCACCTTCAAGGACTGGAATATGGCAGTGGATTTTATCGCTTTCATTACCCAGCATCACTGACCTTACATAGTTTTAATTAATTTTATATATGGTTTGTACTACCTTAGTTTTATATCATTTAGGCACTTTTCAGTAACAGCTAGATAAATCATTGGGCACATAATATTAATACAGAAAATTGTACAAACCATGATAACTATTCCTAATAAACCCAGTTGGCACAGAAATACTCATATATCCTTTCTCTCCTGCAAATGCCTAAGGTGTCACACATACCAGTGACAGGAAGGAAAGTCTTCAGGAGTGTCATTGGTTATTGATGTGGCAGACTCTGTTTTTCAGGACCCCTGATGCAGAGCATCATAAATTCAAAGAGACTTTCTGTGGTTAGTACTGAAGTCTGGAACTAAGGACTAGCACAACTCTATCTCTTTTATTAAAAAAAAATAAATTCCATTGTTGGAAATGTTTATTTCTATGAACACTCTTAAATTTTTAATAGAAATTTAAAAATTAAACATAACTCTTCTCCCTAATGGAAGATACAGTTTGCTGTTTCAGTCCTCATGCCCATGTTCTCCTTCACAAACCATAAACTTCTACTGAACCATAGTCCTTTCTACCTGAGCAATACCCTAGGAAACAGACAGGTTTTATGAAAAAGCTTCTCTGAGACCCAATTTTGTTTCCATCATGTTTAGACACTGGATATGCAGTTGCAAGAAAACACAAGGAAATGAATTTTACTCATTCGTTACCACTTCTGATGGACACAACTGGAAAGTTCACCTTCCATGATGACTACACCCCTTTTGAGATTGTATAGATATCACTTACTGACATTATAGTAATAATTTACACATCTAAATGCACATTCTGGTTTTCCAATCTTTACAATGACCAAATCCTGCAGGCCTCTTGCTTTGTTATGACCCTTGTGGTCTACGTGTTCTCTCCATGTGAGTCACAAGGGCTATGAGTTTCTTCATCTCAGCAGCATGTTTTAACAGTGACCTGAGAGCTGTTCATGTCAAAAAAAAGAACATTGGGGGAAAAAAAGGACTTAAACCAGAAAACAGACCAGATATTTCTCCTTATAACCCCAATATCATGTCTTTTGCAAACACCTAAACCAGCAAACAGACCAGATATTTCTCCTTATAACCCCAATATCACGTCTCTTGCAAACACCCTCAGTAGGCTCATGCATCTACATTTCCATGAAATGTTAGCATGCCTTGTTTATTTCAGTTATGTAGATATGTAGACATGATCACCTTCATGATTATCCTTTACAAACTCCAAATATTTGTTGGATGTTGGCTTATTCTGAGTCTTTTCATGAGATTTTTTCTTTGCATTTGTTTGGATTTAGCTGAGAATTCTGAAGGATTCCAAGCATTACATATGATGGTCTTACAGAGATTCTGTTGCTGATCTGTAGATATAATATAGGACTGTTGGTCAAAATTCAGAGAAGACTTATTTAGATAAGCAAAGCTGCTGCAAGTTCCAAAGACAGGCTGTTTTAAAGCATCAGGTTATGAGGAAGCATTAAGAGGCAGAATCAACTTTAACAACTGAGAATCATTTTTATGATAGCCATAGCTTTCTATAAAACGTGTTCTACACACTCACTTAAATCACGATGGTTTTTGTGGTAATTCTCAGTTATGCTGAGAATATCTTTACAATGAAAAGATAAGAAAAGGAAGTGATAAATAGACAGGCAGTAGACCTGCTTTAGACATTTTCTGTGAAAAAGATGTGAATAATTTGCAATTTATATTCAAATTAGGATGTATAGAGGAAATTTCTAAGATTAAGGTCAGTGAAAGGCAAAAGGCTTAGATATCTTCAGACAGTGTTTCAGAAGATCATGATACTTTACTGGAAGGTTTGTGCAGCAAGCACACCACCAGTTTGGCCATTTTCCCTTCCTGATCTGAAGAGGGAACTGGTCCGGGAAGGGGCTGCACAGGAAACCAAGAAATCTGTTTTCTCTTTCTAGGTTTTACTAGAGAGTGGTGATAGACATTTTAGGTGTGTATAGTTTTAAGTTTCAGACGCAGATGTTCAATATATCTCCTCGTCTGCCACACGATCGCAGCGACAGCCAAAGCCTTTAGTATCTGTATGTGTGACACCACAGCTCCCCAGCACCCAGGGCTGTACTTATGGCGTGGTTGGGAACATATACACTGCAAATACACAGTACAACTTACAGATCCCTTATGCATTTGGGGCTCAACTTCTCTCTCTCTTGTCTCTCCAAACACTTTTTCAGATGAGCAGTTCCACTGAATTCAGAAATTATTCATCTGCTCATCCTTCCACCTGGACCCAGGCTTGTAGGTAGCTCTAATTTTATGGGAGTGTATTTATTTGATTTGATTTCATTCCCAGAGAAATAATATTTGGTTGAGAGAGTGAAATGCCTGCTATTTTCTTTGCTGAAATGATGGCAGTGAAAACAAACAAAAAAAAATGGAGAGGAACAGGTTAGTTTTTAAAACTATTTTTTAATTGAATGTTCAGTATAATGAAAATATTTTTAATTTATGAATTACACTGGAAGAAAAACAAAGATTAAAATGACCTTTCTATTTCTCAATGAGAAAACAACTGATCTGGCCTGTAAAGTTCAAACTGGAAGGCTACATATGGTGAGTCTTATGATAGTAACCAAAATCATCTTAGGAAAGTTCAGTAAAAAGTTCAGTAATGGCTGATTGGGGTTTTTCTGCTAACTAATATATAGGAAGCTAGGAATCTGTGCAAGATTTTGTAGTATTTTACTTACGTGAAAGAAAAATGTCCATGATCATGTGTTTTATTGTTAAGCATTTTCTCTCAAGGGCCAAAGCCAATTTTATGGTTTATCATTTTTTTCCTGCAATACCACTGCACAGACTTGTTGGTCAGATTGTTTCTATTTCTTTCAGCTCCTCGGAGGTTTGTATTTCTCCACACTGGTGGCATAAGAACCTCCTGTTTCCCACCTCCTGCAGCCCTGGTGCTCGGTGCTGTTTATCCTGTTTACGATTGATTTCGCAGCGATAAATCCCAGCCGAGCCCGCTCGCTCTGCCAGGCGTGCTGCGCTCTGGATGCCCAGTGAACCTCAGCTGCTCTGTCAGCCTCAGAAAGGCTGCAGACCACAGAAGTCTTTTCCCAAACGAGTTAAAAAAGAATAACAAAATCCAAACTTTCCCATTTCTCTTTTCTGAACTTGGTTAGAGCCTCACAGCTCCTTTTCTTTTGCCCCTCATAGTAAAAAAAAAATCACTCAAGAAAACCTTTCCGAGTGCAATTAATCCTGCTCACTTGGATTCAGAAGCTGACAAAACAAACACAGATTCCAACAGGACAGAGAAATTTAAGGTTATTATTGGAGAGATTAACAAGTTCCCTGGTGGAAAAAGAGGCTCAAAAATTAACCCAGTTCTTGTTTTTCTGCCTGTTTTTTCTGGAAAACCTGACCAGCTAATTTAATAATTTCCTCCCTCAGTTCTCATTTGTGTTAGAGGGACAGCTGTACCTTCTTTTGCCCATGGCCCATCTCCTAGAGAAAATACGTTACAAGAATTACATGGGTTGTAGTGTTGTAAAAGAGGAATTTATCACTAGCCTTAACCAGGTTATAAGAAGATATTAATCTTTTTTTACAAGGAAAGTTTCTTGTAAGTACAACTTTATAGAAGCAAGGAATTTTCTGAAAATATCTCGATTTCATACACAAAAAAATAAGCTTTCAAAATTAAAATTTAATATACTATAAATTTTTTATACTTTTTTATTAAATAGAGGTAAACACCCTCTTTATCTTAAAAAATAATTTAGTTCAAAAATTACATTTTCAGAAAGACAGGACCACAGAAAAGGGAAAATTCAGTCATCCTTAAAGAAATTATTAATACTGTTAGTGAGTTTGCTAATTAGTAAGTTACAGGAAGACTGAGAAGGATGTTATTACTTAAATCTGAAAAATTATTAACAGAATAAACTCAGCTAATATTCAGTTGTTAATATGGAATGAAATTATGAAGACGTAGAAAATTAAGTACAAGATTAACTGCTTTGCAAAACACTATTTGAGTCCAAGATCAGATGACAGCAAATATTTTTCTTCATACTTTGTGCATAGGATGAGAGAAACCTGAAGGTATCTGGGAGGTAGATTAGTATTTGAAATAACAGTCTATTAAAATGGAAATTAAATAAATGATACTGTCTGGGAAATAAATGAGTTTTTAGTGACTGTCATCAGACCTGGATTCCACCTTCAGCCTCTCTGAACCCTTGTCAGCTGGATTCCAGCCCAGATGAAGTGGGCAGGAGAGTGCAGGAACCTAATGAGAATAATTGGGAATTAGTTTAGCGCACTCATACAGCTGAATTATCCAAAGATCAGTCACTTATTTGGAGCAGACGACTCAGGGATTTATTCAACAGAGGAGTGTGTAGGCACAGTTCCAGCATTTTAACCAAACAGGTATTTGCCATGGACTTAATAGAAAATAATTTGAATTGCATTAGGATTCTCCTCAGAAAATCCTCAAAGTCCAGATTCTTCCTTGGAAATTTCTCAGATCCTAACCTGTGTGAGAAAACAAAGGACCAGTCTTAGTGTGTGAATCACAACCTCTCTGTCCCTTTCATCTTTGCGTTTGAATATCTTCTGCTCTTGCTCAGCAACGCTTTGAGTGCAGCTCTGCAGAGACTGAAAAATGGCAATTTCTCAGTCCTGAAAGTTCAAAGCAAGGTAGGAGATGTGTGCTGGGCACTGGGCTCTGGGCAAGTTTGGGAGGGGACCCTCCTGCAGCTAGGTGTGGGAAAAGGAAGATGCAGACACAGCCTCAGAGGGCTGTCCAGGAGTAGCGCATTGGTCACGCTGGCATTTAGAGGGCTCAGATCCCATCATGCCAGCAGCACCAAGGAACCCCAGAAAAAGTCTGCTATCTGCTCTCTGCCCTCTCCACGAGGCTGCTGCACTCTCTGGACAGGCACTAGACAAAGTGACATCTTACCAAGTTCTGCAGGATGAGGTTATGAGGAAGCACTTGATATCCCTCAGTTCCCATCAGCCCAATCCATTCAAACATCACCCCAAATACAGTTGTACATGTCTATTGTATAATTCTTTAACCCTAGCCATAAACTAATTATCACACACCTCCTCACTGCCCCCACTCAGTGGGATGGGGAAGAAAATTGGAAAAAAAGTTAAAACTCATGGTTTGAGATGAGAACAGTTCAATAATAGAAATAAAATAAAATATAAAAGTAATAATAGTAGTAGTAGTGAAAAGCAGAGAGAGAGGGATAGGAATAAAACCCAAGAAAGACAAGTATGTAAAGTACAGTTGCTCACCAGTTGCTGACTGATGCCCAGCTCAACCCTGAGCAGCAATTGGCCCCTCCCCAACATTCCCTCCTGTTTTTCCACACATGACATCCTAAGGCATGGAATATTCCTTTTGCCAGTTCAGATGAGAATGCTCCCTCCCAGCTTCTTGTGCACCTGCTTACTGGCAGAGCAGGGGAAACTAAAAAGTTATTGACTTGGTGTAAACACTGCTGAGAAACAACTAAAGCATCAGTGGGTGTATTGACAATGTTATTCTCATGCAAAATCCAAAACACAGCACCATACCAGCTACTAAGAAGAAAATTAACTCTACCCCAGCCAAAAACAGGACAATGTGGCAGAAGAAAGCATGCTGAAAACACAGGTCACTGTCCTGGAAAATAGAGTACAGTGCGTGTGTACCTGCTACTTCTTTATACAGATATTTTTGACTTATATCTGCCCAAGATCTCGTGCAATAAGCTCCTGTGTCTGATGAAGGAATGGTTGATTTAGCCCTTGTTTCAGGTGCAGCCCTCAATTTAGGTGCAGGCCTTTGCTTCAGATCAGTCCTACACTGCCAAACAGGAGTGCATATGAAGGGAACCATAGATGTCCAAAAATCTTCAAGGGTATAAACTTCCCTTAGACAAACGTGTCTCTGATAACTATAACAATTTTTCATAAGTAACATAAACCGATTTTCTCTAAATAGTGTATCTTCCAGCATGATTAATGCATCTAAGTAGTAAAACAAATGCCCTTCTTAGTTACTGAAATACAGCATAAGCACAGGACAGACCTCTTTGTACTACAAAATTGCAATCCTTGATGCTCATTAGGGAAAATAGTTTCCTGTTTGCTTTGAGCTAACCTAATGCAGTGGGAAAGTGGATCAGAAAGCAGGTCTTTGCCTGTGCAAACTGGTGAGCTTTACTTTCAATAGCATGGAAATGCCAGAAAGCTGAAAAATTAATTTTTTAAGAGAAAAAGAAGAAGCACTGAGGGCAATACACTATTATTAATACTCTTCCTGAAAACTCAGGAGAATCAGAGAAGATGAATTGACCAGATAGTAAAGTGCAATAATGGGACTTGGGAGACAGGCATTTATTTTTGCAAAATACCACAGGCTTCTTGGGTGACCATAGGAAAACCTTTCTATGAATAACACTTTACGAGTTATTTAAAATCTTGATAATATCAACATTCTGCACTTCAGACAGCTAACTTCAGTATTCGAAAATTTCACTGTCAGCGCCAAAGGTGCCTGCCTCTCTCCACTGATTTATAACAAAATTCTGGCTTTCAGCTTTTGAATGGCATCTGAGGTGGATTGCTATGGTAACTGAAGATGCTGTACAGATTCCCCTTAGGGGTAAAAATCCATAAGAGAACTTGGGTTGCTAGGTCATCTCTTTCTAAAACTAAACAATCATAATATACAGCCTACACAAAGGGGTAAAGTTTTAGTAATGTAGGAAAATTACTTTGAAGATTTAATTTTACAGAAACATAGGTAGGGGATGTTACATTTGCCACTGATGCACAATTTCACAGGCAGTTTGTCCTCTATCCAAATTCTGATTAGGTGATGTCAGCATGCTCTTTTGAAGTCCTCCTCTGAAATTGAAATATTAAAATAATTAAAAAGTACTACCAAGGATCAACACATGATTAATATAGTTAAAATCACACTGGCATTAGTAAACTTTATTCAAAGCAGAGCTAATCTTTAAAAGAAAATTTGACTTTGGGTGGGTACCATCTAACAGAAATAGATCCCTGGTTCAGAAGAAGAATGAGGATGGAGTCAAAGGAAAGGAATGAGCCATTCTGTCACCCTTATATGTATAGGTGGGATTAATTTCTTAGTCTATTTCTGTAGTCATGTTGCTTATCATATAAATTGATCATGCAGAATCATAGGGTCTCCCCTAACAGGTCTTGCCTGAAATTTATCCTGTGGCTGGGATGCAGGAAATCTTGAGCTAATACTGACAGTTCTCCTATCTTTGTCTCATATCTTCCATGGCAAAAAAAAAAAAAAAAAAAAAAAAAATCTTTGATTCCAATATTTAATTACCTAATCACTGATAATCACTACCTTAAACAGATATAATACTGTAATCATAGCCAGAAAACCAATGTTACTCACTAGGAGTATCATGGAAAGTTGAAGAAAGCTTTGCTATTTCATAACTAGTGCCAATAATAATCTAGCGAAAGTAGTGGGTTTAAAGTGTCAGCTATATTTTCTGTCACCTTGAATCCAACAGAAAGTTAAACCACTCTCTGTGACACAGACTTCTCTTTGTTTTTTGCCTTTGGATATACTCACACAACAGAGCTATGAACCATGACTCAGATTTCTAAGCACTATACACAAAGAGTTGTTATCTGATTAGAAAGTAAAGACTAAGCTCATGTCCTTAACATGAATCTGATTTTGTTCCGTTTTCACAATACATCCACAACCTGGAGGAAAGAGAAAAGCATACCTGGCAGAAAAGAGATGATGACCCCTTTACCTTGAAAGTATAATTTGAATTCTAAGAGCACAAAGGAAGAGAAATTAGTCCTGGTTTTTATCTTTACCTGAGCTTGATTAGGTCATAGAAAGTTCAGGTAATACTTATGCCTCACAGCTACAATCATCACAGCAGTAGAGAAGCTGACAGAACAGAAAGAAATGAATAGAAATTAAAACTTTTTAACCAATATTCCAGCTGCCTGATTGCAAAGAAAAGGTTCAAAATAAAAACTCCATAGAAGTAAATTGACACATTCTGTTCTGATTAGCATCCAAATTAGTAAATCAGCAGCACAGACAGTGAAAACTTCACCTGAGTTCACTCCCCTGACTGGGATGTTTTGAGAGGAAAGCTTTAATTTAAAAACCATGATGACCATGCATTCAAACATTTTAATTTATTATTATCACGCATGACTTAATAAACTGGTCCAAAACTAAGCAGCACAAAAACTTAAGTCCATTTTTAGTATTTCCCTTATATCTTCAAGTCTGAACTCAGGTTTTCTTTATTTTCCAGTAGCCTGCTGAGCTGAAGGGCATATCATTAGAGCATTTCATGTCCTTTGCAGAACATGTTAATCTACACAAGCCACTAAGACTATTACATTTTTGGAGAGGCCACAATTACTCATTGCTTATCTTAGATCAAGCAGGTGAAAATGCAGCATAAACAAAGCATAAAAGAGAAAAAGACTGACAGCTCTAGTAAGCTGTCAGCTGCAGGAAAGAGGCAATGTACTCTTGGCTTAGAAAATCACAGAAAGAGGGACATCACTGGTTTAGATAGAAAAACAAGTTTTCCCAATAGCCCTCTAAAAAGGCTTTGCATTTACATCTGGTTTTGATGTCTCAGAATCTGATGTCTTTCCTGACTATAAATATACTGGAACCATAAATACACTTATCGTCTCTTGTAAAATGTTTTG
Source organism: Phainopepla nitens (assembly GCA_013400175.1). NCBI lineage: Eukaryota > Metazoa > Chordata > Aves > Passeriformes > Bombycillidae > Phainopepla > Phainopepla nitens. Next base: position 270,722 of record VXBQ01004188.1, on the reverse strand, counting down.
AAATCTTTTGATGAAAAGCACTAAATATGCAGCCTTCTATTTATGGAGAAGCCTAAGGTGAGATAACGTTCTCTGCGCTGAGATTTCATGGTTCTGTAGAGAGGGTTGGTCTCCCATCAAAGAGCTATTTACACATTAGAAAAGATCTGTCAATCCCACCACTGCTGATCAAGGAAAACTGGTAAATGAGCTAGTAGCAATCACAGTTGGGGAAAGAAAATACAGCAACAAAACTGCAACACAGCAATGACATTGATACCAAGCTGGAGCCTGTGTCCTTACCTCCTGAGAAATTCAACATGCCAAATTGTCTTCACACTATTCTTGATTTAGCTAACCCAAATGTAGACAGAAGTGACACCAGATGAGTCAGGCACACCGTCTGGACTCAAACTCTGAATTTGGAAGTGACAAACTCACAAAAGTTTGCTTGGCTGTTTCATTTCAACAGTTAAAGCAAAAGCCAAATTTCCTTTTTATCTTTCAGACAACTTGCAGTTGAGCATATCCAAAGGTTAAAGGGTTTGCTGAAGAGGTGTGCTGCTGAGATTAAGTAAAAATTATCAAAGAACTCAAATTTTAACCCACATTAAGGCAGTGAAAAGGGTTGGCAGAGATATGTGGGAAGGTCTGTTGTGGAAATTGTGTGCAGTGGTTGCTTGCTTCCATCCACTGAAATACATATGCTTAGGTTTGGCCGACTAACAGTACATTCATTGCTAGCCATTGAAAATTTGGAGAGCTGTTACTCCCAAATTATGATTGCTCAGAAGGTGTCAACAAACTGAACAAGACAGGCCTCATTTGTTGCAATTCTTTTACCCCATAAATGCCTCTCTACATTTGTGAAAGGAAAGAGTAGCCACACAAATGTAAACCACAAATCCTCAGTTCCATTAAGCATTGTACTCATCACTGCATGTTAATTTCTGAATAAATGGGAGTAGAAGAGATGTATCTAATTGGAATGTATCATTTTCAAAGGATATTACCTGATCTCCACACTCACTTTAATGTATTTTTCCAAAAATGTGATTGTTAGCATCAAATCAGAAAATTCCTATCCAGGGAGTGGGTGGGAGGATGATAAATATGATCATGGTCAAGATAAAATGAAGTGATTAATGATCTGAGACTTAAAAAATGAAATTTTTAAAAAATTAACTAAAAGTAATATACTGTAGCATTCAATAAAATATTGCAGTTTAAGAATTTGAATAATTACTGTGTTTGGAAGAATGCACAATGCTTGATAATCCTTTCCGAATACCTGCAGGGTTTCTTACAGAATTTGTGCCTGGAAATTTACTGAAGGTTTCTGTGGAAAGCACTCAGCTTACACAGCACATGGAGTAGGGGGCAGATGCAAACTAAAGTGGAGACTGGTGTCTGTTAAACTGCTTATGGTTTTTTTAATACATATTAATTGTTGAAGATATTAAGGCAAGAGAAAAAGAGACCACATAACTAAGCCACATCTGCTTATTGATTTCAGAGAAATTGCAAAATCAGAATTTGATTTGAGGACATTTACATGAGGTTTTAATAATCATTAAGTTAATACTTATGTTTTTCTCCCACCCTGATGTTCCTGCTCTCTCCTTGGGAAACTGATATTCTGTCAAGATTTTCTTTTTTTTATGACAGAGAAGCAATCAGAGAGATGTCAAAACAGTCCTTCTCTCATCTTTATTAATGTTTATTAGAGATGACAGGTAGATCCTTAGACACAAGCTTTTTGATGCTAGACATTGTAGACAAATGCAACAAAAATCTTTAAGTTAGCAGAGGGGTGGAGACAAAGTTCAAGGAAATGGTGGGATACCCTCAGCTCAGTTGGGCACAATGATGAGCATGACACAATCGTGTCTGTCACATGGGCTGCCTGTAACAGCTTCAGATATCACAAGATAACATTTTCAGAGGATTTCAAAGAAAGTAACGATATTCTGACTGAGGGGCTCGAGGGACACAATCACCTGGAGAGAGCTGTCATCACAGTGAGTAACAAGCAAGCCTGCCACAATTGCTATAGACAAAGTCTCTTCACATGACCTGGCTTGGATTTATGAATAAAGTTTTTCAGTGTTTGATTGTTTTTGTCAGGTAGTTTTTGACAACCTAGAAAGGAATAGTACATTTTCTGGACAAGCTCTTGTCTGTTTTTTCAAGCTGCCATCATTGACTTTAATCATCTCTAGTGTGTGTTTACTTCCCACTGCAGAATCTTATGAGAATATAATAGTTCCACTGACACTGTGGACAGAACAGATTTACAAGAATACCCTCTACACTAATTCTACTTATCTAATCTACATGATTTAATACATTTTAAAAATTCCTTTTGTAAGCCTCCTCTTGGAATGAGCTATAGCTAAGGAAAATGGCTAAAAATTATTCAAGTTTCTTGCAATTGCAATAGTTATTTCCAGTGCCTTCTTGCTCAGATAAATGGATATGATACCACATACCATAGGAGGACAAAAAATAAAATATATTAGAGATACATCCTAAAAATGGCAGCAGAAGGTGATCCAGAACACAACTTTTAATGAGATACTAGAAATGCAAGAAACAATACTTTTTTAATGACATGTAAGTGGCCAAAGCAAATCATAAAGAAAAAAAACTGCAAAAGGAAAGGATCACTTCATGATCAGTGAAACTATTGGAGGGAGATTTCCCCTGTACTGATGTCCTGTGTCACTGCCTGCTGCAACCACCTGCTCCTGTAGAATCCTCAGCACTTCCAAAGTCATCTCCTGAGCCACCTCACTGACCTGTCTTCACAGTTTCTCCTGAACACCTGTGTTTCTGCACACACTCAGGTACCCGTTCAATAACTCATTTACGTAGTGGTTGTATCTTTCTTTTGTGGGTGTGAAGCTCCACATTTTAAGACTATTTCAGAGTTATTTAGTGCATGTGGGTGAGTTAACAGGCAGACATGGTGTGATGAAGTTGCTCTGTGACCATTCCCTCAGTTGGAGGAAGGATACAAGGCTCTCTCTGTCCACGATCAATTTTCAACAGTTGCACAATGTTCAATGTCTGCATAGTAGTACTATGGTAACCTGATATAAGCCATCAATATACATGTCTAAAGAATATGCATCCATTCTGATGTTTTCACATCACTCGGTCTTCCACACAAGGACAGAAGCTCAGAAAATTTAAATCTATACAGGGAACATGAACACCTCATTTTCAGAGGTGTCAATGAGGTACATTGGAATAGAAGATCCACTGGCTTTCCACAGACTTAGGCATACGCCATGGTTTAACCCAGCCAGCAACATAGACCCATACAGGTAGAACTCACTGCATGTTCTACCCCTCTCGCACCCTACCCTGGGGGTAAAAATGAGAAAAAATGAGAAAATACGGGGATTGAGGTAAAGACAGTTTAGTAGGTAAAGGACAAGCCTCATGCACAAGCAAAGCCAAACACAGAATTCATTTGCCACTTCCCATGGGCAGCCAGGGGTTCAGCCATTCCCAGGACAGCCAGGTCCCATCATGCCTGTGGTGACTTGGGAAGTCAAATGCCATCAGTCTCAATGTCAGCTCCATGTGCTGAGCATGATGCCATGTGGGGATGGGATATCCCTGTGATCAGCTGGCATCAGCTGGGTTGTCCCCAGCCAACTTCTTGTGCATCCCCAGCCTCTTCACTAGTGGAGTGCGGTGTGGAGCAGAAAGGCCTAGACTCTGTGCAAGTGCTGCTCAGCAATAACGGAAACATCTCTAAATTATCAACATCATTCCCAACAGAAATCCAAAATGCAGTTCCATAGTAGTTACCATGAAGAAAATTAGCTCTGGCCCAGCCAAAAGCAGCACAGCATGCCAGACAATTCTGTTATAGTCTATTAATAATTTACAGAGAACACAGACTTTTTAGATGCTTCACTGTGTTATCTTCTCCTGTCTGTAAAGAGTAGTAAGTAGATTCCTCTTTTTTTCTTTTTCGGGAAAATATAGGTTTTAAATTAATTTTTATAAATAAAATCCTGTGCAGATATAAATATTTCTCTCATCTCTCATCTCTTTACTCCCTTGTCCCTTAGAAACTTGCATTGCTTATTTTTCATTAAAGGCTTGTCAAGATGAGAAGTCATCACAGAAACATTTCTGACAATTGGCTTATTCATAATCTAATTGTGCTGGCAGGCAAGAAACTCCAAAAGTCACTCAATGTGCCATGACAGTTTCACATGGGTCTTGAAAATACTTGCCAAGCAACTTTCACAGCCTTGAAGTTCCTGTCAAGAGAATAGAGAGAGGAATGAGAAAAATGAGGACTTCAACCACATGAAATGCAACTCAACAATTTTTCTTCCTCTGTGCTGAAATGCTGGCATGAAATTATTGTGTGAAAAGCACACAGAGAGACACATTTGCTCTTCTAAGAATTTTGTCTTTTAAGAGCTTAACTAAGGGCATGCTAGATTAAAGGTGTATGGTGAAGATTTTTAAATTATTATTCACATCACGAGGGAAAAAAGATTTATCCTGCACCAGAGGAAAGGTCCACTAGTGTTGTTTTCCCAGTAGCACCTACTAATGGATGTACAAAGAGGAGGAGGAGGAGGATACATACAGAGCAAGAAGAGGTCTCATTTCTACAGGTATGGGTTTCTCTTCCAAGAGTAATGGAGAGAATGGGCAGCAACACATTTTTTGTCTTGGCAGAAAAGTCAAGTCAACTGATCTTCTTGCTCCATAAAATGTTTACTAATGGGGAGGGTGGAGGTCTTGGACTTTACCCTAAACAGTGATACATGAAGAAGCATGTTTTCTTCAGACCCACTGTTTCTACGTCTTTGTAAGTCAAATAAATTTCTATCATCTACAGACATGTTACATTTAAATTTCCCTTCTAAGTGGTTTTTTTCTTCACCTTAATGGAACATTGAGTTCTACTAAAAAAATAGAGCAAAAAGTTACATATAAAATGACTCTATGATCGAGAGGCTATGTGTTGTTCATGCCTTAAACATCTGACACAAAATTTTCTCCTTATTGTTTAATATTTTAGGTCTTAATAGAGAACCAAAGACTTACTGCTAAAAAAGAGTATCGGGATGAATGAACTCACTCTGCTTTTGCACATGTCCCTTCAATTTACTTCCATATTTTAACATATTATGCAAGCTAATATGGATTTTTCAAAACCACAAGGCAAGGAAAGGAAGTGCAAATAGAAATACTTACTTACTGTGTTCATGCTAGAAGTTTTCCAAAGCCCTTTTGAAAGTTCTTTGTGGGTTTGAGACACTTAAGATAAAGAAATAACATCTGGAGTAGACAACAGAACAGGTATAAAATATACCACTTTATGAGATTGAATACTAGCATCAAGAGATTCTCAGCTATGTCACATTAACACCAGAGCAGGTAGATTGACTGCTATGTTAGACTTCATCATGTTCAAGATAAAAGAGCTTAAGGCTGCCTGCTCCAAGACAGAAGAATGCACTCTCTCAGTGGTACTAAACTCCCACGGTGGATTTTGTAGGAAGATGACAAAAATCCAGTGGTTTAACATTTTCATCAGGAGACATCTCAAAACACATTTCAGTCTCCACCACCAATATGTGCCTGAACAAGTAAAATTAACTTTTCACTGGAAGGGAAGGGTTGTCTCTCCACCCTCAGCTACACAGGAAGTGAACAGAAAGCCTAGGCTAGATGTTGGAATTAGGGGAAATTCCTCCATCAAGATGTCTTTTTCTATGCAAACCTTTTTGCTGCTGCTTCAAATGGAAACTTTTCACAGTCTTGCTAACAGATGCCCATGCCTTCCTTCCAGGAACACTTCTTTTGCTGGTATTTATGCTGCATAGAAAAGCAGTGGCTCAGGAGAAGGCTTTGGAAGTGAAGAGGAGCAGCAGGATGTTATCGAATATGCCTCGCAAATTACTTGTGGCTTAAATGATTTAAGGATACAGTGTTGTTATTTCATTGGATGGACAGATTTGGTCAAATGCCTTAACAGCACTTGTGAACATTAATATCAATTGCAAGTGGCTATTCAATTCCATGCTATAGTCCTTGTTATTCAAGTTGCTGTGTGACTGTCAGAAGAAAACAGATTGCTGTTCATTTTAATCAGTCAGATCACAGTTTTATTGAACGTGCCTGTTTGATGTGATTGCATCCTGCGCAACTGAGCGAAATGAGACAAAAAGAGCAATTTTATATCACGTAGATAATAACAGATGCGTCCTCAGAATTCATTATAGAAATCTGTTTTGCAGCCGTATGTTCCACTTCATCTGAAATCCTTTTGTTCTCATCAGCCTTTTCCTTTGTGAAACAACCACTCTGCATTTTGCAAGCATCCACTAATGGAATGTGATATTACCTTGTCCATATCCTTGGATCTCATGCTAAATATTGAAAACTATGTCTAGTTTTCCATAACCTACTAAAATAGCCTCCATACAGTCACCTGATTGTAAGCACCAGGCATATTTACCCTCTTTATTACTATTTACCCTTTAAATATCACTCTCTAATAACTGAAAATAGAGAGCTTTCGCAGTAAACAGTTTTAAAATATTTTGTTTCCTTGGTCTTTCCTTCTGCCTCAGTCTAAGCCTTCAGAGTGAGCACAGCTCTATGAAAACACAGCACAGCCTTGGTGTCATTTTAGTTTAAATTGTGTTCAAATCTGTAGCCATCCAAATTCCTTTAGGACTTATATGCATGTGTTTGAATCAAAACTACAGGTATCATACGCTGCTTCTTTTCTTCATAACTTTTCTTAAACATCTACATGACTCTGATGAGTAATAGGTATTTTCTTGGCTTGATTCTTAGCTGATGTACATTCAAGTGGCTCCACAGATTTTAGTGGACTTATGCCAAATTACATTACTGAAATGGTTTGGCTGAAATCCTATCACCTTTGACATCATTGGCAAAATTCCCCCTGTCTTCAGCAAAGAAATTACTTCAGTGTATATGCTTGGCATATAGAGATCCTCCTCAGTGCAAAGTCACGCAGTGAGGCACAATGATCTCTCATTTAGAGGCATCACATTCATCCTGTGAAGTCTGCTAGAGGTCAACACTAAAACATTATTTTTATGACTAGACAATAGAAGGAATAAAAGAAAGGTTGGAGAAACACGGATTAACTTTCACAAAAATAATTTAAAGATATTTCAATGAAAATACGACAGTGACTCAGAGCATCTCCTTACTTTCCTCTGCCATTCTTATAGTCATTGGCACCCTTAAATATGTCTCTTTCTCTAAATAGAAATGATCATTTTCTCTGGGTCAAGCCTGGTATATACATATCATAAAATTGGTGGATCAAGCACTGGGACCTAGACATATCTCTGCACCCACTCCTCACAGTCCACACATGTGGTACCCTCTCATGTTCGAGGGTACTTGATAAGTCACCCGTCCTTCCTTCATGTTCTCTGAGGCATTCCACCTGTTCTTCCAGGCCCAGCTTTTTCCCCACATCTATATGTCTACAGCTCCCACAGTATCAGCACCCCACTGTGTTGTATTTCTCATCTCTCTGTCTCCCTCTGTGACTCCTGAATGAGGTTTCCATATCCATAAGTCTAGATCTCGACATAGTGACTAATAATCATCATCACCTATTCATGCTTCAGTGTGAATTCTTGCTAATGTCCTCTGAGTACAAGTCCTTTCTGTTTCCCTAAATCCTTTCTTTTTTTCTGCTTCACTCTAAGACCTCAAGTCCCCATCCAGCTCATAGTGGTGGAGGGTTGATTCTTTGGCCTGCATTTTTATAGGACAATTTATAATCTTGGAGCATAGGCTGGTGGTGAAGGCAATTTGACAATTAAATCCTCTTCTGTTCTTTATTCAGCCCTACTAAATAGCTAATGTATAACCTTGGATCTTCAAAATTTGCCACATCTGTTTACATCTATTTGGACTAAATTTATTAAGGTGATGTTGTAGCATAGATTTAAATAGCATCTTGTGCAAGCAGTTCCTAATCTGCAAATAATTTTGAAACCAGAGAAACATTTTCATTCAATTAAGGAAAAAAAGCTCTGGGGTTGTTTTTATTTACTTTTTTTAGTTTGACTTGGCATTTTATTGTTGTTTGGGGTTTTTTTACTGTTTCATAGAAACACTCAGATAATCTTTTTTCCTTTGTTTGAAATTTCCTTTCTTCAGTTTGAACAGCAAATCAAACAGTCAGTCATTCACACAAGACTAGCTAGCTCTTTTAAACTCAATAGAAATACCAACAATAATAATAATTGATTTCCAGTCCTATTTCAGCAGAGAACATCACGTACTTAAGCTATTGCCTTGTTGGACTAGAGGTATGCTAAATGACAAAGGGACTGTCTCTCTTATGTCTGTTTGAAGAGAGCAAGGGGATTTCTATTTCTTGTCAACCTGGAAGAGCCTGATAACAAGATATTTTTTCAATCTGAAAGTTAGGATTTCATCAAGTGCAACTTTTGTGTCTTCAGAGACAGATATTGAGGTTCTGAAGCATCAAAAATCCTTCCAGTGAAAAACAGGCGTAAATTATACTTGTGTTAACAGTAAAGGGGCAGATACAAAATCCATATCAAAACCTTATGAATTATATTGCAGACCTGAGCTTGCTTTGTGTGTGACATTAATGCCATTGAAAACACATTGACATAAAAGCCTAATACAAACATTACCAGCTAAGCCTGGAATAAAGGCAGGAAGGTTATCATTGACAGTATGGACATAAACATATCAATCTTATAATAGTATTATAAATAAAAAGGTTGTTAAGTTAACAATGGCTATATATATATATTTAAGTAACGTCAATGCTCACATGTTGCCAGCCTTTGTTTCAGCATTTATGTGGGACCTCATAAAGCAGCCAAACACTTCCTGTTAACTTTAAGGGAATGATAGCACAAACATGACCATAAACATGATTCTGCTGCATAAATCAGGTCTGTACATGTATAAATTGCATTGGTAATTTATGAATGTAAATGCAAACAGAAATAGCCAGGCCATACATCAAAAGCACCAACACAGTGAAAAACAGGCTCAGGAAACTGCACCCAGGTTCTGCATGTATGCAGTGTTAGAGCACAGAAGAGCAAAGGAATATTTTGTAAATGATGCTTGTCATGCTCAGGCCTCAAAGTTCTCAGGGAGAGTTATATTAAGGGCAGAAATTTATACACTGAGACCCTTCCAGGTATCCCCTCACCCTGTTACTTCATTATGAAAGCCTGGTACTACCAGAGCCAATTGGAATTGGAACTTTTGATAAGAGATTTTTTATTTCTGTGATGCCAAGCAACCCCTGTATCGCACATTTCTGTGAGTGCTTGCTTTTAAACGAGGCCACTTGCCAGGGACCTTACGACTGCGGGTGCATCTAATGTTTGAGGAATTGAGACACTGACAGTCCAAAGAGACTCAGACACATAATCAGCATGGCATCATCTCCCTGATGTGCACGAAAGTTCACAATTGCTTTTAAAACTATGCCAGAAGCTGACAACTTCCTTCGGCTGTCCTTCCATACTGGGTCACACAACGACCTGTAAAAGGGATGGGGGAACTATATGTAGTGCAAAGAATTTTACTTTTATTATTTGTACTTGAAAATAATTGTGCAGGGCATCAGAGCTCCTTACCACAAACAATCCCACTGGCAGACATCTTGACTCCCAGGCATTTTTCTGGAACCAAGAGACAGATTTCTCTCCATTAGAGCTACCAATCTGATTTTTCATACCAACTGCACAGGAGTCAAAAATGCTTGTAGCTCTGCCTGAATAGTATGGCTGACTCTTGTTTTGGAAAAAGCTTCACTTTCGCACCGCATAACAGTATTTTGTGGCTCTGTAGAGAGAATTAAATAAATGAACAATTATGCCACTCCCATAAGTGCTGTATTAATGTTGCTTTAAGGAATGTAATGTTTGCTGCCAAGAAACCATCTGTTGAATGAGATATGTGAGACTAAAATGAGGCTAAAAGGAAGACTGCAGATATGATAGCTCCAGATTGGAAGCTTCTTGGTACCATGGGAGTGCTAATCAGTGTTGATCCTGACAGCTGTAGGTGTTCAGCTCCCAACAACACGTAACACACTTTTATACCTTTTTTTTTTCCATCATTTCACTTTATTCAAGGGTGAAGAGCAACCTAGAGCTACTTGCTCAGCATATTTAAAGAGTAAATTAAGGGGATATAAGATCATCTCAGAGTATTTTAAATGAGATAATGATGGATACTGGGAGAACTTGTAGCAGTTTCTACTGATCACCCATGAGAGCAAGTTGTGAGATTCAAATAATGTTACAGATTTTTATGCTGATTTGCTCTTTTAGTTCTACTTTTACACTTTCTGCTTTTGTTAACTGTAAGTATGAGACAGATAAGGAAGAGAAGCCCAAATAGACATCTGGAGAAGCTCTTAAATCTTACTTCCACTTCAGTCTCCTATATTCCCTTCTTTGAAAAAGGATCTCTGGGTCTGTTAAAACACGTTTGCAAAAGCACATATGGGCAATGAGGACCCACTACTTTAGGCACCAAAGCGTCACTCGAGCATGAGCACAACTGACTTCTGATTGATCCCACAGGCAAAGCATTCCCAGAAAGCTCAACAGGATGCAGAAGAATTGCAGTAATTTTCCCTTCCCCTTCTTTTACCTTGGATTGATGGCATGGCAGCAAGAACACAAAATTTAGATTCCAAACTGGTCAATTGTTTTGAGCATCCCACCATAATTAAATCAAGATGATTCATTCTACGGTCATAAGACGACTTCTGGCTCTACTCTTTATGATCTTTCTGTACCTTTTTTTTTTAATATTAGTAAAACACAGGTACCGATATTGCACTTCTGCCTTTTGAAATTCTTGGATGAAATGTGCTACAAAAGAATATTTTATTGCTGTTGAAACTTTGAGAAGACGTTCAACAACTTATTCTAGGCTGAAGTCTCACACATGAGTCCTCCATTTACTTGAGTCACCTAGTAGTGATTACAAACTAAAAACAGAAGTCCCCTTCCAATTCCTCTTCTAAAGCAATTTGTGTTCTTTCAGCAGAACATTGGCATCCATTAGCTAACACAAATATAAGAAAGTAAAATCTTCTCCTAGACATCCTTGACCTGTTATTACCCTTAGCGTCAATAAGAAGTATAAATAGGAAGCAATTAAAAAAATCCTACCTTGTATGGAAAGTTGAAGCAGTGGTTTTTCACCTTCAGTGACAAGAAGCAAGCTTCTTCTTTTGTATCAGCTCACCCCAGTACCAGAACAATCAGATGGTCTTACTAAGGTATATGTTCGCAGCTGTTTTGACTGACTGACTGTATATGTTGGAGTTTCTTAATGCCAACATAGTTCTTTCCACCACCTTCAGTGCAGCTGCCATCATAATACCAGCAATCCTGAGTGCTCATGATCATGTAATTAGTAGTTTTATACCTAACAGCTGATTCCATTACTTGGACGAAAGCTGGAGCCTCTAGACACCCTACATATAAGCTGTAAGCTCTGGAAATGTATCTGAGATTAAGGGACTGCATAAAGATGCAGTGTCAACACATGTCTGTAAAGGATTGCTCTTGTTTTCCTCAGACATGAGCTCTGTTTCCACAGGGAAATTCTCCTAGGTGAAGAGAAAGGATCCCTGGTTATGCTTCTGTCTCTCTTCCAGAATAAATTCAAAGCTGTTATATTTTAGATTTGGTCAAATGAAATCTGATCAGCCAAACCATAAAGGTACAGAAATTTACTCATCTTGTTTATCTATGTGTTGAGGGACCATGGAGAAAATCTGATGGATCTTCAGTTTCTAATGTTCCTATAAGTCATCTGGTCAAATAGCTGGATATCTTCAGGAAAACTGTTGGAAACCACCCAAAAAACTGTAAGATGCTTTAGGCTTTTTATATTAATATAGGTTACCTGCCAAGTTGAAATCAGCATTTAAGCATGAGCCCATGGACTCTTAATTAAAGCAGATGAATTCAAACAGGCAATCTGTGCAGCGTGAAAGTTTAGTAAGGATCAATTCTAGAGTCAAGACTAAACCTTCAATAAAGACCTATCTAATGAGTTTCTCTGCTCCAGGCCTAAATGAATCCCATGAGAAATGCCCATGAATAATAGGCTCTGATGATCTCTGAGGCAGCTCCAGTCTGTCACACGGTGGAAGCTCAAGAAATATGGGCTTTTTCTGCCTGAATTCCTTTCCTTCCCTTATCCTAGTCACTGCAGAGCCATGTAAAGAAGAGGCAGAAAGATACCAACACTATTAAGATAGTGTGAAAAGCCAGGAAAAAAACCAAAATAAGTTGTTTTGTCATGGAAGCAAAGATATTAAGGAGGGCAGGGAGCAGCTCCAGATAGTAAATAAAATACTACGAGTATAATTCACACTTTTATAAGCTGACATTTTTTTTTCATCTAAAACAGTGAAAACAATCTAAAACAGTGTGGAATGCAGAAGATATTTATTGAGGATGGAAGGTATTTAATACCTTAATATAACTGCACTATTAAACCACTAATAACTAAGAATCATACTTTGTAATTTTTTTTCCATTTTGTTCAGATAGAAACTAAGTTAGCAATGAATGAAATCTGTTAGTGTTTGGAAGATGTAGGGTAGTATATGAAATTCATTGCAGGAAGAAGGTAGGAGAGCAGAAATGGAAGAGCACAGCTAAATTGCGGGACCTTGCAGAATTTCTCAGTTCCCAAATCAGGATAAGAAATCAAGGCATGACTAGACTTCTAGTCCTGTGTGAAGACGTAGGCATGTACAGAGATTTCACTTTCCCAATCCAGCACCCAGCACTATTTCACAGAACAGAAGAAAAAGAAATCTGCTTGATAAAGCAACCAAGTCATCTGTGCACAGCCCTAGTGGAGAGAGTAGCTGGCTCTTAATCCATTACAGTACGACCAACTTGATATTGAGAGACCCTTAAGAAGGGAATGGAAGAAATTCCCAATTTACACAGGTGAAATGGGGAGTTTTTGGAATCTTACCCTGTCCCTCCCTGGGTAAGCACAGCAGTTGAAAGACAAGGCTAAGGTCAGTGTTCATCTCAGCAGTTTACCTGATCCAGGTCTTCAGCCAGTACAAGTTTAGATGGGTATAAATCAGGAGAAGCTCTGCCTGGTCACATCCTTGTTCTCAAATTTCTATATATTATATTTCAATACACTCATTCTCCTTAAATTAATAGAAAATCCACAACCTGTATTACTTCTACTCAAACGCAATTCAGTAGGAGCAGGGGTGGTTGGGTTGGGTTTCTTCTTTTAACTGACAAATGACAGTGGTATGAAATACTGGAAATGTATTTACTGGGAACATACTTGAATGATCTCCTTGGCTTATAAGATACAAACAATGATTTGCACTCATTTGGGGTCAGACATGAGAACAAATTATTGCATGTCAGGAGGCTCTCTGTAGCTCTTCAATTGCACACTTTTAGCCTGCACTTCATCTCTCTTGGCCCCCTTTCTCTTAAAAAATATTGTATATTTGAATATTTGATCTGAATATTTACTGATTTGCTGAAAGGAAGAATTTGGAGGGAAGTGAAAAACACAGGCACATTGGCTCAGCATAAGACTGCTTTGATTAATCACAAACCCAGCACGTTTTTTGGTGTGTGAGTATTTACCTGTGTTTTGAGACTTTGTTAACTGAATATTGCAAAGTGCTTAGGAATCCCTGGGTGGAAGGTAGTATATACCACACTAAGCTAAAACATAAATAAGAATAAAGGACAGATATATGCCATATCTGGAGAATGGTCTTCAAAGCGGGGAAATCAGGGGACTGATTTTCATGTTTATAAAAGCCAGTGGGGAGTTCTACTCTAAAATCAGTGTCATGTGCAATGAGTTCACGTGGATGGATGGGGAAGTTACTATGCAGATAGATGCGGATTTATAGTCCTCAAGGTATTCTGCAATAACCTGCCAGGAGGGTTTTCTTAGCCTGCACTGAGAATGCCTTTGTGTGCAATAGTCTAACAAACTATTTTGCACTTGTTCCCTATTAGATAGGTTTTTTTTACACCAGCTGACACACCAATTTCTACACACTGCCTTTTCTGGAATGATACAGCCTGTAACAATGTCTGAATAAGCTACACTTAAGACTCTTTATACTCACCAAATCTGTAGTCAGGCTGGCAGTGCAAGCCTATGAAACCAATTCCCCTCTGTAAACCAGAATGCTTCCCTAGAAGCCAAGGCAGGTCCAGAGGTTCAGATCTGCAGCAAATTTGGCCTGGTTTCCATGCTATGGTCACCACAGCACTGCACAGTCTCTCAGCATCCTGCAGTTTTCTAGGCAAAATATCTACATAGTGCGCCAATTTAGGAACCCACAGCAGTAGCTTTTTCACACATTGAATGTAGCACAGCTGCAGCCAGGAGGAAAGGCAAAGCAGCCACAAGACATAACGCTTTGCCCTAAGGTAAATCTGCCCCAGGAAATTTCACACAGGTTCTCTTCCAGGAGGAGTTTCCTGAGGGTAGAGGAGTTCGTGCAAAATTATGCTAAGTCAGCTGCTGCCAGACATCTGCCTAGAGGGTTCTGCAGGGCAGCCCCCATCATGCAGGTTCAATCAGCCCGAGTTCTCAAGTGGCAGGTGCAGTGCTCCTGTACATTGTGCCATCCTCTGGCAGATCTGTGTATAAAATATCACTCTGTGCGGTTCAAGTCCAAGAGAAAGAGAGACCTCTCCAGTGCTCATTCTTGAAAATAATGTTTCATTAGCAAAAAATAAAACAAAACAAAACAAAAAATCAGTAGAAAGAAGAGAAAATTGGGCAGCCAAAAGTGCCAGGCTAGTGGAGACACACTGTCTGCACAGCAGCTTCTCCTGGTAACAGATCTTAAAAGCTTCAACAGTGATATGTTATTCTTACAAGACACAACAAAACTCCCAACAGGCAGAGAACAACAGAATTAATGGATTGGAAAGTGAGAGTCTAATGCATGAGCTTTCAAAAGTCTCTCAAGACCAGCAGCCTCATTGCGCATATCCCGTGAGTTCCTGCAATTGGGTTTTGGGTGTACGTGATACTGTCAGTGGAAAAAAGGCACAAAGGTCAATATGGCTGCAAAATATCTCAAAGCATCTCAGTCATATTTCTATGGAAAGCCTTTAACTCCAAGAGAAACAAAAATTATTTACACATCAAAGGGCTTAAAAAAAAATCCAGGCAAGCAAAAGTCGGCTCAGTTCAACTACTTTACAGTTAAATCATTTTTTATTGAATTCAACTTTCATGGATCATTAGAGAGCCAGAGGCAAAATTCCAAGAGCTGCTTTGACCTAATGAGTATTCAGCAAATTGTTTTCCTAAGTATCCCATGCCTTCTTTATGGATTCTGAAAATAAATGCATTTTCTCTTTATTTTGTGTTTTAAGAAAACAACATAAGCCTTTTATCTGAATGTAATTTATATCCAGTGCATCAAGCTTTGATAAGGTGTAGTTCCTTAATCTTTCTTTCATGTGAATATAAACGTCCCAATAGCATGAAAAAAATACTGACACCTGTACTTACTTTATTATGATGAAATTATGCGCTTTTATTCTTGTATAGTGAAAACCTACTGAAGCCAATGGCTTTATAGTCCCTGATTCCACAGGCCTATGCTGCTCTATATCCTCAAAAACTTACAGTTATAAATCAGTGCAACCATTACTCCTAATTTCCTAATTGATTTTGGAAAACAGGAGAGAGAATCTATCAAGAACCCTATAGCTGATACAAATGTGCCTCCAGAATAAAATATTTATTTTAAAAAAAGCCATCACTCTAGCAGGCAAGAAAAGAGTGAGTTGAAAGTTAATACTTTCCATACTAGAGAGGAAACATTTGATTAAGTTCATCAAAATCCCTTCTATCATCACAGCCAGGGCAGGGCAGTAACAGAAGGGACTGATAGGACTGGCAGCATGTCCAGCCACTCACGAGTGCCCAGCTCAGATACCTGATGCTCCTTTAAACCTGGGTGCACTGCAGGTAATGTGTGGTGCACAGATAGGGTTTGGGGGTTTTGGGTTTGCTTTGGGTTTTCAGTGAAATGGCTTAATTGTAACTCCAAAAAAACCTGACCCTGAATCTGGCAGTCACCCTGAGACCAAAACAAGATGCCAGTCTAGACTGAGAGATGTTTTATCAAATGATAACTGCCTCAAGAGGAAGTGACTATAAGCAGTTGTCTCAGACTTATAATTGAAGGTCTTGCTTTCTAACCTACACACAAAAAAATTTTTTAAAAATTGTCCTCTGCTTGAGTACAAGAAAATTTTAGGATTGGCTTGCCGGAGTTGGGAGATTGACGGCTAAATTTGACAAAAAAAGGTCTTATAAACTAACCCAACACTGAAGCTTTGAGAGAGGCAGAAATAATTTGTCTGCACAGTCATATTTGGTGATCACTTCCAATCAGGGAAAGAGGAGAGAGGCATTTGTGAAATAAGCCTCCATTTTCTCTGCTCTGAAGGGCCAATGGCATGCCTGGGTGAGCCAGTCTGGCACTTGGTGTGGTCTCTACCATGGAAACTCCTGTGAGCTTCCTCTCATGAAGTCCTTTGGTGTCTGTCTCCTGCTTCCATAGGAGGTGAGGGATGTTTGCCCCACTGGCCAGCTGTGCTTCATGGGCTTTGCTCAGCACTCCACAGGTTGAACTCCTGCCCTGTGGCTCTGGGAGTGGCTCTGGCCATGTGGCCAACACCAGCTTGCTCCTGCAGTCCTTCCTTCTCCCAGCATTTCACAACACTTTGGTTTCCTTTTTTTGCTCTCCCTCATCCATCATAGCTGTCAGACTAGGTTCTCAAACTGGGGACAAGTTGCTAGAGACGGTAAAGATGAACAGAGAGAGTAAGCAAACATTCTGGAGGGGTTGACATTGAAAAGCATCATAAAGAGTCCCCCCATATGTGAAGAGTAAGGAGAGAAGCTGGGTGACATTTTAGGACTTTGGGGCCTGGTGACACAAGGTAAGGTTTTGGGAGCAGCTTGCAGACTGTGCCCAGGTGAGAGCAGTGAGGAGAGTGTGTGGCAAGCAAGGGGCACACAAAGTTCCCTCAGTGGTATATTATTGTCTGGGGCTTTCCCTTGGCTGGAATTTAACCTGAGGAACAGAAGGCTGTGCCTCTCAAAGAGCCCTCAGCAAACCTCTAAAGTGTATAGCACTGGCAGCCACATGGCCACAGGAGATGTGCAGAGCGGGAAGCAGTGGTTTGGGACACTCAAACCATTTGTCTGGTATCAGCCCAGACAAGCACTGGGCTGCCCACCCTGCTTGTCTGACATAAAAGCGTGCGCATCCCCGATCCCTGAGCATCTGACCGAGGCCTGAGGTCAGCAGAGCACGGAGGTGTTACACAAAGAGCACAGCTCAGACACTCCTCACTCCACTACAGCCTCCCACCAAGGAGGCTAAGAACTAAGCTAAGGACCTTAGGATTTATCATGTTAAATTCTAGCCCTTTGAAGTAGTTCAGAGCTGCCAGTGTCAACTGTGTTATTCTGGATATTAACTTCCTGAGGAATCGGGCAAAACCCCTAAGAACTCTTTGTGAAAATGTTCAGCCCAAGGAGCTGTAATTCCTTTGCATTTTGCTCTCTGGAAGTCTTGCTGGAACTGCTTAACTACAGAAGGCTGATTGCTGCATATCTTGAATTTCAGACAAATCATGAGATGTTAAAATTGGGACTTAGTGTGATAATGATGACTCTGCCCACTTGGTTCACTACAGGCTTCAAGTACTGTAGTTATTCACTCAGCATTAAAAGAAAAGAGGTTTTCTCCCCCACTACTTTCCAGAAAGCAGGGGAATGAAACCTAACCAGCTTGAAACCATTCAGACTAAAATGCAAAATGATGATTTTGGCAGCAAGTGGATATGTACAGTGGATAAAGTGCAGGAAATTAAGAGCCAAGTGAAGAAATTTACATTTACTGAAAGCCATAGTAAAAAATCTTGCTATGTAGCAAGTTGAGAAAAATTAAAAGCTGTTTAAAATGAAAGAAAAAATTCTTTTTTTATTATTATTTCATACATATATATGTGTGTATGTGAAATGCCAGCAATAATGAAAGGGGTAGATAAGTTACATTTGTCAGAAGAATAAGGAAAAAAGAAAAAAGCATTTAAAATACAGTCAGAGTATATAATTAATCAGAACTACTCTGATTAATAATTATTGTTATTGTAGTTATTATTGATAAATGTTAGCAGTAGACTTCAACAACTGAGCTCCTAAGAATTCAGATTAACTGAAATGCATCTAATTTGCCTGCATGTAGCTATAACCGTTTTTATTAACCAATATTTCTTCTCTAATACTGCTGGTTAACATTGCTCTCTTGCTCCATGTAATATGAATAGTTTCTGTTCTACTTAAAAATACTGAAGAAACATGAATCTATTCTTGCCTCTGTCCTGGGATTCCTGTTGACTTCAGAGAAGTTAATTTTCTCTCCATCCATATCTTTGAGACACAGGGTAATCAGGCCTCCTGAGTTCATAGGGGACAATCCTTATTGCTGGTTCTGGTAGAAGAAATGGGAATATATTGCCAGGAAACCCACACTTCTGATTAATTAGGTTAAAGGAACAGGCAACACAATGAGATTGAAGCTGGGCAATGAGCTCAAGCATAGGAGGATGGATAGTATGTTTTTTTCTGGCATATTTTGGTCTTGCAGAAGGATGTTCAGTGAACAGGTAAATAGCTTTCCAAAAGGAGAGAGGATAACCTTTGAGTAGGAGGTGGGAGATGTGTCCAGTTCTGCCTGTTTACCAGATAGCACTACAACAGAAAATCTGTCCTGGACAGAGGAATTTCACCTTTCTGAAGAAACCTCTCACCCTGTTTTGAGAATGAAGCACAAACACATCCCTCAGAAGTGATCCTCTAATTTGCAGTATACCTCTACCATGGGACAACGGGCAGAGTTAAGGGGAAGAGGTTACATATTTTTATGGCCTTCGTCCATTTCCTTTCTGTATTCACTCCTGGCCCAGCTGTAGATGGGGCTCACAGCAAATGCCCAGTGGTGCCAGGATCACCATCCCTGTAGTGGGGTAACTCAGCCAAGCACAGTTCATGCAGCCAGCATGGTCTGCACCAGGGTGAACGTGAGCAATCTTGCTCAAGGGCAGTCTGAGGCTTGGTCCAGTTTCCTTCATGAGGAAAATAGATGAGCCTGGGGCCCAAGAACAAGCTGGGAACTGGGCTGTCTCAAGTCTTCTCCCAAGTTTTGCCTGTACTTTAGCCACTGACACGAATATAAAGCTTTACACAAGTGTGGACTCCAGAGTAGTCTGCAACATTAAACACAGGAGTTATTCCCGCTGCCAGCACTTTATTCCAGGAAAGGCTTTAGACTGTCAAAGGTTTAATTTAAGGGTGAATTTTTTTGTAAGTATGTAACAGATGGAATCTACCTCCCCTGCTAACTAAGTAATCAATATGTAAGATAAGGTATTTTCAGATGGCCAGTTATTCTCAGTGCTGTGATTCTGCATGGATTCTATATTATCTCGGCCAGCAACAACATTTTCCTTTATGCTATAGTTTAATCAACTCTGAGGTGTGAAATGAAACAAGATAAAAATCTATCACATTTCTCGCAGACTTTAACAAATCTGTTTTCATTCTCAGAGAGGAAAACAATCTTTTTTTTAAAAAGGAAACTATTCTAGGTCAGAATCACCGCTGTTTCTAATTACTTGTTTTGCCGTGTTCCTAATCTGCAGATGAGGAAGTGAAGTGGTACCTAGTAACTTATATTTCTTCATTATCCACATGCAAAACTATATTAGCTCATAGCATTTTAATCATACGTTCAGATAAGTGCAAATGGGTAAAGAAAAAATGAAGACATTTTCATTTTACCTTTATGCCAACATCCTTCTGCAAGATGTGAAAGAATCCTGCATTTTGTCCACAGTAATTTGTTTTCAGAATTTATTTCTTCTTGGTTTGGCTATAGAGAAGATAAACTTTTCATTAAACTGAAAATCAGTTGGCTTTGACCTATTTGTGCTTAAAGTCCTTTTTTCGTTGCTATCCTAAGGAGTCTTCCTCCTACTTGAGTCAAACATAAGTTTACTCCCAGAGTAATTATTTCAAATTGCCTGTTGCTAAAAGTTATGATACCAAAAAGACAACAAATCTCTTGTCAGTCTCTACTTGACACCAAAACAGATTTTTGTCTACAATCAGTTAAGTCAAACAAGAAAAACACTTTCTTCCTGCAGACAGAGCCTACAGCTATTACAGACAATTGAATTTAGAATCTCCATTAATGTCTTATCTAACTAATTCTTGAATGTGTGTAGCAATGGTGTCTTGACCACATCCCTTGAAAGCGACTCCAGCTACCCAATTCTTTCTTCTAAGAGCATTATTCTCCTCCTCTGTTGCAAGTTCTTATCTAATTTCCTCCACTTGATCTAATTTCCTTCTGCCTGTAGAATTATCATTTACAGAAAATACGTATTTTCAGATCCAAAGAGGAGATGAAATACTGCAACAATTGATCTTAATGTATGCAATGCTTTGTAATGTATATTATTACTTATTTTTGTTTCCACTCTTTTGCTCAAACAGCTTATTGAATGATGAAGTGTGAGTTCAGGAACTAATGATATATTTTGAACTGTATGCTTCTGGAAAAAGAATAGTTTTAAGTTGTAAAACAAGATTAAAAAACTGGAAATTATGCTACAGCTGTAGATTCCATAATGACTTTAAAGTACCTTTTAAAATGTACTGGAATTATGAATGGTTTTTTTTAAAACATGTGAAATTTTGGTTTTTCCATTCCTGAATTTCATAACCCTTTCTTTGGTTTCTACCATTCAGGGCTGTGTGGCAGGAAGATAAATAGCTGCAAGAAGGAGCAAATCTCAAACATCACCCATTCTTCATATGCACCCAAACTGTTCTTCAACAGTGGAAAGCTAACAGCCTATTTATCTTTGAAGACAATCCTATTATTTATACAGTATTTATCAAGTCTTCACTGTATTTTGAAAGACAGGGATGTTTAACTCTTCACAGTGCTTGAAGTACACAAGGGAAAATGATTACAAAGGCAACTTCAATACATAACAACTAATTCTTCGTAGAATAAAAAAATGAAATAAGCATCCATCATACAATATTGTCTAGTTGTGGTTTGGTTTGATTGATTTAGATAATGAGGAGACGCAACTTGATAACTTTTCAGATTCTTCCTCCAAAAGAGAAAGCAATTGAATCTGGAAATTTTGCTCTAAGGTTTGTGTCTATCTGCTCCTGCTCCTCACTGCGTAATTGTGGAATGACTTCCCATTTAGTGGAGGCCTAAGAGCTTCTGAAAAAAGAAAACATGATTAGCACATTTACCATGGTTTTAACTCTACTCCCCTCTGAACCCTACTCTAATAATCAATGTATGGGTAATGAATCAATCATAACAGGTAAGGATCGAGTCAAGTCTTCAGCTGTGGTGGGAGAAAAACCACAAGTGATACAATGATAGAAGAGGGTAATGAAAGAGGGAAAGAAACTTCTATTACAGTGCATAAAAGCAAACTGGCAGCAGGTGGACCAGTTTAGTCAATTTACAGCAGATGATGGTCTGCTTGAACAGAGACAAGATCTACATCAGAGATTGCAACTACCAAAGCTAACCATGTTGCTTCTTCTCATAAACTTGTAGTAATATCAGCTGACTTGGAACTGTAAAGGCACATCGTGGTTCATCTTATTTTTTTGGAAACAAGATCAAAAAAAGGAGGGGGGGAACATAACAGTGATAATGATATTCAGTCTAGATTTTTGCAGACAAGTCTCTCATCCCACAGGAAAAGAATTTAGGAAAGTGTAAGACAGAAATAAGGGCCCAAATCACCTTAGCTATAATAACCTGTATATGTTAATCAGAGAAATAAAACAAGGGCAACCCCAGCTGCTGCAGCTGCCATCTAAACCTCATTACTGTGCTGTAATATCACCTGGAGCAACTTGTTTATTTCAGCTCTACAGCCAGGGCTAACACTGGGGAACTAATCAAGGACTTCTAAACCTAACTGCCTATCTCTGTAGCTACAGTAATATCTATAAATATGATAGTACTCAACCAGTACCTCTGTGAATTGCAGGAAATCATCTATTATACCCTGACCAATAATAGTTCACACAGGATTATGGGGAGTTATTGCCAGTGCATTGCTCTCTGGTCTAGTTTACCCAGAATTACTATAACAAAGTAAGCAGAATTTAGGAGATCTGGATTCTCACTGTTTTGCTTTCTTACTGCATTTTTTATTCAAGGAATTCAAAGTGTACACTGCTTAACTAATTCAACCTTATAATGCCCCTGAGGTGCAGGCAAACAAGTTTAGGCAAATTTTAGAGGTGCAGAAACAAAATCTAATATTTTTACCAAATAAGTTAGTTACAGTCTTTTGCAAGTAAAATCTGGCTCAGAGGGGGATAGGAGATGGAACCTACAAATACATTTCAGCACTCATTGACTTTGGGAGAGTCTGGACAATTTACACCAGCTGTGTATATAACATTCCAAATCCCTGCCTCTTATTGTCAAAAGCCCTGCAACAACCTCTTCCTAACAAGCAAAAAAGTGGAAAGCCTAGAAAGCTATTTTCTGTGCCTGCATTAGAGGAAAATGTTGGCAGAATCATCCTGTTCCTGAAGATTCGTTCTTTGGAGCAAAATGGTCAGAGAAGTAGTTAAGTTCTCACTTTTTTCCCTTGCCAAAAGCAAATGCATCATAGCACACCTGAGTTTCCTGAGAATGACTAAATTCATCTTTTTTATTGTGCAGCTGAGATATGGTGTGACGTATTTTACTGCAGAAGCAGGTGAGGTACCAGCATTTTCTTCTTTATTCTCCTCCAAATAGCTGATCTATGGTACAAACATCCATGTCACAGGAATGAAAGGAGCATGTGCTATTGCTTCACCCTTTGAATGTATTGTGTCTGCACAGGTTAAAGGAGCCACGCAAAAAAGACAAACAGGGAGCTGTTTTATGTAATGAAAGATCCCAATAAATACATTAGGCAAAAATAGATTTTAAATAGATCCCATCTGGTTCTCTAAGTTAATATTGCAAACTGCAGTGCGGAGGGGCTCTGTCCACTGGAAAGACAATATTAAATAGAGCAAAACAGTAAGGCCTTTTTCCTTCAGCAATAAAAAGAAAAAACAAGTTTCAACTTTACTGAGCACTTCGGGTACATCAGCATGTGTTCTTTTGGGGGATTCCTTGCAACATGTCATTGTATAGAACAGAAAATCAAGGGACTGTTATTTTCATCACAAACACATCATTTTACTGGGGGAAATAGAGAACCTGGATGAAGCACTGTGAAGAAGCTTTCTTGTGTATCAGTATCTAACCTCACAAACCCTTAGTGGCTCACAAAACTTTAAAGATGACAGTTCAGGAAAATTATTCCTGCCTGATACAGTATACTGAGAGAAAATCTGTAAGAACATTTGGGTTTACAAGCCAGAGATATCTACTAAGGCTGTCCTTGAAAGTGAGCAGGTATCTTGATATTTTTTTAATTTTATTATCCTCATTTTGGCAATCCCTGTTTTGTTTCAACCTAAGCATGTAGACCAGGAGAGGTGGTAAGAAGCTGAAAAACAGTATAGCATTGCCAAGTTGTCATCAGACGACCTTAAACATACATTCCTGGTTTTTTAATATACAGTGAAGAAAAGAAAAGAAAAGAAAAGAAAAGAAAAGAAAAGAAAAGAAAAGAAAAGAAAAGAAAAGAAAAGAAAAGAAAAGAAAAGAAAAGAAAAGAAAAGAAAAGAAAAGAAAAGAAAAGAAAAGAAAAGAAAAGAAAAGAAAAGAAAAGAAAAGACTGAACTGCTTTTACCTTCTCTTTCTCCAGGGAGTTCCATCCTCTCTTTTAAGTGAGGAGCCTGGATAGACTGATTTATCTACCTCCACACTCCATTCCATTTTTCCCACACCTGGATGCAATTTGGATTTCAACACAGCATAAGCATCTAGTGGCTTATGGAGGGTTAAATCCTCTCCAGGCTCATAGGTAATGTGTGATTAGACAAATACCCCATGTTTGTTGAAGTGAAACATTTTTCTGCAGCTTCTCAAAGTCATGGGTGATTTTCTACACTGTCAATCTAAGCTGGGCTTTAATATGATAAAGAGCTCTGAAACTGTACTCCTATCACAGGTTGAACACACTATCAAAATCATTTTGATCCACTTCTCCTATCTCATAAACAGCTGGCATTTGGCATGGCTGAGTGGATGGCGGCATTTCTGAACTGACTTTAATGACCTCATAGTACATCTGCAATAGATGAAACTTAGCAGTTAATCATGATTGAAGCTGGCACCTGAAACAAAATTCTCACCCCAGCTTTGTGTTATGGTTGCAGCAATATCTTCTAGAGATACAATTTGGAAGCATTTCTGCTGTAATCTCAAAGGAGTACTAGACCCATAAAATAATTGCTTTGGAATAAATGGATTTACAAATAGTCTGTGCTGTATTTGGGTAGTTCAGGTTCACTGTTCCTATTAGGGTTTTCCTGTGAATCTCAACTTTGAGCTCTTCGGGTATTCTCCTAGTATTTTTCTTTGATTTTAATTGTATCAAAGCGATCAAATTACACTAATTGAAGATAACTCTCAGCAGCTGAGCTATTTCATTAGGCTTGCATCGCTACAAAGGGCCATGGACACAGAGGGTTTGTGCCACATATTTTTTCTTTTGACCTGAAAGACGTGATCTTTCTGGGTAATTTTTGTTTTCTAGCTGCATTTATTTTTGTAAACATTTTAGAATATTCCTTCAAATTACACTTTTTTTAACAATATCTATGCCAAATTAAAAGCAAAGTCATGACTATATATATATATATATATATATATATATATACACACATGCATATTTTCAGAAATTAGATCTCATAGTTGCTTTACTTGATATTAAATCTGTCATATTAGCAGGTCTTTCATAACTTTTTCCATGTGCAGTTGTTCATCTTCAACTCAGGAAGCAATAGTCTATCCTTATTGCTATGATAACCTCTACTAATAGACATTGCCAAAACTGATGAACACTTCATAAATGTTCA
Organism: Phainopepla nitens; assembly: GCA_013400175.1. Lineage (NCBI taxonomy): Eukaryota > Metazoa > Chordata > Aves > Passeriformes > Bombycillidae > Phainopepla > Phainopepla nitens. Next base: position 245,546 of record VXBQ01004188.1, on the reverse strand, counting down.
TAGCACATTCTGAATATTACACACATAAAATCACTTCATCTTTGTTGAAGTCTCTGTCAGTTACCATAATCATTTACCACTTTCCAGAAATTTGTTCAGAAATATCCTATGCAATTTTAAGACTTGTGATTACGATTATCTCAACTTGTGAATCTGTTTTGGCTCCTTTACAGACATTTTGAAATATCAGGATCATACTTTGCCAGCAAAGAAAACTTCTCACATAAACATATTTTCAACTTATTCACTATAGTGGACTCATGTTGCCTATTTTGGTGAAAAGAAAGTACGTTGTTTTCATTGTAATTTTAATCTCTTTTCATCTTTTTTTTCTGAAAATGCAATATACCCTCAAAGTATTTTGTGACATTTCGAAAAATACCAACTATTTCATGATGGCATTAAAAAACATTCCTTTAAACAGGGCAAAAAAAGAACCACAAGAAGATGAGGAATGGGAAAGCCTCCACAGTAAAAAAAAGAGTTTAAAACGTCAATCTAATTATTCGAGAAAGGGAAAAACAGTGACCTGACAAACTATGCTTTCATTGCCAGAAAATACTGGATACCTAAAAGGCTTTTTTGTTAATGGGGGAAGACACAAGTCTGACTCATAGCTGGAAGCAGATACAAGAGACATTCACAGGGGAGAGAGGTGCATTTTTTAATAGTAACACCAAATAACTTCCATAAGGACCAAGGAATTTGCCTCCCAATATCTCCACATCAGACCTGTGTGCCTTGCTGCTTTGTTTGTTTGTTTTACCTTTGGTATCTACTAATTATGCTTCAATCCCACATTATTGAGCTCAATGCAGATGCCCCCAAATCAAAGCAAGCAACCTATGATAGATCCACCCAAATGACCACGTTTTCTCTTTTTTATTTACACACTTGAACAGATGACAATTTGACTAGAATGTTTTCCATATAGGGACTTTAGGCTACATGAAAGCATCATAAACACAGTCAAGTGCCTAAAGCTGGAAAAAGCTGCAGAAGCAAAGTCTGACAGTAGTAGAGTCAGACCAATGGAGCAAGGTAAACTGGAAGGATGGCTACTCCATCCAGAACTACAAGCTGGGAAAGCTCTAACTGTCATTGCTGAGACCAAAGGATTAGTGAGTATCTGGCAGCCTTTGGCTCTTATGGCAGATGATGGCAGAACCTGATGGATGCTTTCCCCAGAAGCATTTGGTCTTAGAACTGTACTTTCTTCCTTCATAATTAGACCATATTTCTGAGGATGTTTTTCTTTCTGTCATGCAAACATGCTCATTTATGAAAAGGAGGTAAAGCAATGACTATAAAAGAGCTTTCATGTCCTGCTCTGGGCATTCTGAAACAGAGCCCTAGGCTCTCTGAATCTTTGCAGAATCATCAGTAATGTGGCAGAAGGACAAAGAGGAACTACTGGTATCTGAACTGTTGATTACACTAGCAGCAGTTGCCTTTATATTTTCTTGATTTAATGGTTTGCATTTGCCTCTCAATTGAACACCCACAGAAACAATACAACTAAGCTTAGAAGACAGCTTTTTTTCACCATGATGGGAATGGGTCTGGAGTCAGATATTGCTCAAGTCATGTTTTCTGGGAAGTCTTGCTTTCTTGTGGATAACATGTAAGTATTGGGCATTCAGGTGCAGGGAGAGGCAAGAAAGGAAGTAAAATTCTGGGTATCAGGCTCAGAAAAGCAGCAAGCAGTGGGGCAAAAGCTAGATCTTCCTACAAAGGACCAAACACCTCCAAGCAAAAGTAAAGAGGAAAATTACCTTGTGAAAGAGGAAGACAGATTTTCTGGCTGCAGAAATAGTGAAAAATGGGCAACAGCCTGCACAAGTTTCCTTTGAAAAAGCCACTTCCTACTCAAAGCAGAAAAAAAATCATAAAGGGTGTCTCAAAGTAGACCTTCAACATCATCTCAGCTGCAAGTTAACAAAACAAAGGAACCTTTCTCTCTCTAGTGTTAGCTGATGGAGAAGTTAGCAACCTGCTTTTATCAGTCACTCAATTTGTGTAAGTGACAGTAGAGATCTGTGTGGTGGATGGAAAGTTTCTTGATTGATGGCAGCTTGCTGTCCTTATTCAGCTTGCTTTAAAAATATATGTGCATATATATGCATACTTACATGTGTGTGTGTGTGTGTGTGTGTGTGTGTGATGAGTAGCAAGATGTAGTTAAAGAACATTACCAGCTGACAAATCCAGTCCTCATAAATAGCCTGTTTCAGTACAAAGTTTGCTTGTTCGGAAATATCAACACAGATTTGAAAGATGTGGTTTCGAGCGTCTGTCAGAGTTTTCCTGTGGGAATTTGGGTAAAATGCCAAGAGAGGAATTCAGGTGCCTAGCCAGGCCTCTAGTGCCATTTCAGATCCAGTTAATAATAGCTTTGGGTGCCTAAAATGAAGTTAGACACCTGTTTCTGCATCCCTCTTCATTTAACTCTGTGCTTCAGGAACACATTGCTCTGACCTCTACCAACAGTTTTCTCACCATCAATTCCCAACAATCACCATAGTATGTGATACCATTCAGCCATGATAGTGGTGTAGGGCTCTTTAGGCACATTAACCTCTTTATGCATATGAATTCCTTTACTTTAAATTCTTTACTATTTTTAACTTTCTTTTTCTTCAAGATGACCTCTCTGTCAAATAAATTGTTGACATATATACAGGAAAACCAGATTTTGATCTGCTGATCATTAATCGTTCATGAGCAAATAATGTAGTAGGTATCAGAGGTTTGCTCTGAGTTTCCTGTTGCCAAATTACATGGGGTCAGATTTGTTTAAATGTAAGAAAAAGGTGGGCAAGGGGGAAAAAACTTCTTAATTTCAAAGAGAAAACTGATGTCTAAAGCCAGACCTTTTTTTCATATTCACATTATTAGGGTACCTACAAAAGTATGGTGGGATGGATTTATACATTTAAATTCCTTTTAAAGCAAGATTCATTTTCCATTTATTTATAGATAAAGTGTTATTCTTTTTCCAGTGCTATGTCTACAATGCCCCCACCTAGTAGCAGTCTCATAGCAGCCTTTCCTCATGAATCACCATGGAAGAAGATAACATAATATCTGTTCTTCATCTCCTGAAACACAGCTGGAGCCTTCCAGAGAAGTCTTTCACACCGGCAGCGCCAGTGGACTGAAAACAATCCAGCTAAAAATGTGATTTTTTAATAAATAATAAATGAATAGGGTCTGATCACTTATTTTTCTTATTGTAACAGCTTGGTAGGAGCATCCAGGAAAAAAATAAAGCAAGCAAAAAGTGCTAAGTGGATAATTAAAGTTCACGCTGAAAGAAATGTATCAAGCAGAAGCAGGGTACCTTAACGAGGAGCTGGAAAAGAGAGAGAAGAAGAAGGAAGACGCCTACACTGATACAGTTAAAATGGCGAAATCCCCTTTATTCTGTTGTGCACATTTCTTATATATGATAAAATAGTTTACATTCCAATCCTGACTAAGATTCTGCCTAATTGGCCCATTATTTTAAACTGTCTCTAAAACGCTCTATGATTGGTATACTTTACAAAAACATAGATTAGACTATTTTCAACTGCATCACAAACTCAGGCCTTTACAGGCCTCTACAGGCCTCAATGAGGCCGCAGTTTGGACAAGGCTGGATTGCCCAATTTCTGCAGAGGCAGTCCGTGTCCCTGCTCAAGGAGGAATTCATCTACATCAAGCTGCAAATGGTAAATTAGAGAAATCTTGTGGAAGCCGTCCGTGTTGAAAGCTTCACTGAGGGCAGCAAACTCATCAGGAGAGCAGGAGCACTTAGCCTCCACTGAATGTCTGGCCACTTCTCAAACCCACGCAGATCATCCTGGCTGGAGATGTGATCCCCTGTCCCTCTGCTACATCTAAAGCCAGCTGGAGGCCACTCCAATTACTCTTGTACATTGTGAGATTTTGGTGAAACCAATGAATTTACCAGCTATGGAAGCCATAATGTGAGGAGGAAGATTCACTAACAAGGAGCTCTGTTAGTCAAATGGTCAGAAACGTGTAAATCAGGAGGAAGCCCAGTCAAACCCTTGTTCTCTGTCCAGAAGTAAATTGCAAAATGCCTTCTGGCACTGGAATGCAGTGTTTTAGAAAATATAGCTTTGGTGATTATACAGTGGCACATGTCAGCTATTTCAGAAGGACTGTTTGTGAACAGGAGTGACCCAAGCAGCAGTTTGTCCTTTCTAATCTGTCAAAACCAGCCTCCTGGTCAAGAAAAATCTCTAATGAAGAAAAGAGGAGGGAACTGTGACAGATAGCAACCAATAGCACAGACAATGTGTTTGATTTATGCCAATTTAAAAGAGCGGTGTTTGGACTCCAAGTTAAAATTATGTACAATTATGACAAATATTTTTATTGCAAAACAGCACTGTCTTCACCATTTTCATACCAGTTATTCAGATTGTGTCTCCCTCTTTTTTTCCAAAAAGGCTATAATTTGCTGCTGCTTTCATCCTGCTGAAATTCAGTCCTGCTGTATTCAGTGTGTGTTTTCCTGCCTCTTTTAACACTGGCTTTGGCACAGATGTTTGCTGGAACTATTGGCTTGAATCTAGTTTTGTTTACTTATTGTGATTACACTGGAAATTCACACTGGTTGCAAGATATTTTCTTCAAGTATGATGAGACTCTTCTCCCAGGAGGAGACTCTTGGGAGAACATTTCCATAGTCTAGAAAGAGGTCATCTGTTTTTTTAAAAAGAAATTATAATTTCTCTCTCCTTACAAGGAAAGAAGGCATTGGGTTTATGGCTAAAAATGCCCTGGAACTCAAAGCAACCAGTCTCTGCCAGAATGCCCCTAGTCAAGATGTATTAATACCTTTGGCCCTGGTTCAGCAGAGGACTGAAGCAAGTTACACATGCAAAGAAAGTCAATATCTTCTCCAAGCTGGTCTTGAGTATAACCCAATGTTTTCTTTCCACACAGCTGAATGGAAGCAGACTCTCTCGAAAAATATAACTTTGCTTGTGGTACTGCATATTTCTCAAAAGTCTGAACATTGTGTGAAGGCTGTAAGGAAAGGAGCTTATGGATGCCATCCATTTGATTCATGGATGAAATAACAGAGGGATAATTTGCAGTGGGGATTGAATGGTGGGTTTTTTTGCCAACTTTTAAGATAACTCTCGGGTCATCTCTGAATTTTCTGAATTTGATTATAATCCTCTTTATTGAAATATATTTGTTATTCTCAGGCCTAGTCTAATGAATTATCCAAATCTTTCTGAATGTGTTTGCTCTGCTCCTTATTATTCATACTTTTTTCCCATTTATTATCCTTTGCAGTGAAAATCTAACTTTCAAATCCCTCCTCCAAATCACTGATCTAAGCACATCATCTTTGTAGCAAATCAAGCATATATCAGAATTAATGGTCAAAATCATTTGCTGTATGCTGTACTTCATTTTTCTGTTTGTTAACTTTTGAATTTACACATATAGCAGTGGTTTGATTTTCCACCCTGAAGAACTGCAGATGTGCAGCAAACCTGAAGCTGACAGACAGTGAGATGTCGTCATACCTTCTCAGGAATGGCCTGAGATCAAAGCCTGACTCTGAAGGGTAAAAATCTGGATCTGATTTTGGTAGCAAGGTGTATTTTCATGCAAGTCAGAGTTTGGAGATCAGGTAACCAGTTCTGAAATATGCCTGTCGAATTGAATATTCTTCCACAGTTATTTTCTCAGTCTTGGAAATATGTGAATGATCGATAATAAGGAAGTATTTGAAAATCCTCAGCCTTTTCTCTTCCAATTTGAATGTGAATTTAAATTGTGATCTGATTGTAAAGCGCTGGAATAGAAATACAAAGATGAAAATTCAATATCTTGTTCAGTTACACTTTTGGTGTGTGACTTTGAATAAGTCACTAAACCTACACTTGGCCTCATTTCTCAGCACAGATGATAAACCTGGTCTATCAATAAAGCTGGCAAAAAGCTTAAAAGTTAAAATGAAGTAACGACACTCTGCATCTGCTTGATGTCTATGAAGCCACTTCACAGTGGTAGAGTCACCAGCTGGCCAGACAGGTTTGCAGGAGCACTCTCAGAGGGAGACTTAAGGCCAGCCAGGTAACACACCTAAGGAAGGGAATGGGGAACCCCAGGCATTTCTTTCCATGGACATACATGCAGTAGATATTTTCTGACTCAGCCATCTGCCAGCATCTGCTTTTGCAACACTCAGACAAGGCTGGAAGAGAGGAGATCCAGAAATCTTTCCTGAAAGTGTCCTAGAATTCAACAAAGACACCGAAGAACAACACCTGAACTCACTGCTCCTACCAAGGAATGTTGAATATGCAAAGCTGGTTCACATGTGTACCCTAAGCTTAAAGCATCTCCAAGGACCAGGTTTTCCATATCTGTTGAGAATAATCAAGGAATTTGGAGAGTTTGTGACATAAACTTTGCTGCCAAATGGCCTCTAGCTTCCTGTCTCTCAAAGCTACAATCATATCAGGCATACAAAATATTTTCTGTGGCAATTAAAAAACCCTCTGCTCCTCATAAAATGCTATTCTCATGCCATGTCAAATTGCTTCTTGCTTCAAGGAATATCCTTCTATTGTAGAGAAACTACACAAAAAATATGCAGACTGAATTGCCAGTTAAGACTAAGAGAAGGATGAAACAGTCCTTGGTGCCATTTCACAACCTTCATTCTGGTAAAATGCAGATGTCACTTTTAGTCACTGCCTTTCCCATAAGTCCATGTTAAATATTAATGATCAGTCTACCTGATTTTTGTCTGAAATACAAGGGCTTGCAGCAAGGAGACCTCATAAAATGGTAGTAAATGATCTGTAAATAGAGGTCATACAAAAATTCACAAGTAAAACATGTCAGGCATTCTCTAGCATAAAACAGAATTTTTTTCATCCTTTCATTTGAAGTTAGTTCTGCTTTGCACGGGGGAAGTGGAGGTTGGAACTAGCTGACCTACAAATGTCCTTTCCAAACAAATTGTTCTACAATTCCATGATTTGTAATTTTGCTATTAATTTTTTCAAATTAAAACAGCCTGTGTGAGTGAACACAGTTACCAAGTTATTTCACTAACTCATGCTGTAGCTGCCTAATACTATACTTTGTCAAACATAACAGTATACAAGTATAGTCCATGAAAGTTATTTCATGTTCCTGCTTGCTCTATGTATAATATAAAGGATAACATCACAGGAAATCTGTAATGAGATTTGTCTCCATTATTCTCCAGGGTAGTCGCCAGATTTTTTGAGCTATTTCTCTCCCAGTATATCTTTTTGTTCCTGCAATTTATTTCAATCTTCTGTCATTATTTCGTTTTGTGGATGTCTTATCAAAGAACCTCTCTGTGTGTTCTCCTTTTGTTCATATAAAATGCCTGAATGATAGTTATCTATTTGTGCTCATTTTTCTCTTTACTCCTGCTCTAAATCTTTTCTACTTTGTTTTACTGTACCCCACTTGTTTGCAAGAAGTTAATAACTTATATTAAACACTGAAGATTCTCCCTCTTGCAAAATTAAGTTACTTGATACAACATTTTCCAAAACAGAAACAATTGCTAAGTGACAAAATATCACTGAAAAAGAAGGGGAGGTCAATATCTGCCTCTTTCTTGTGCTGCTAAAAATCTGCCCTCAGAGATTTGAGAGCATTGCAAGGTCAGGTCTGATAGCATGTGTAGACTGCGTTGAGCATAAGGTTTCATAATTTTACATTTCAAGTATGAAGCATACAAGTCCTCAAATAAAATTGGCAAGCTTTGTGCCTCCAACATGCAAAAGAGATATATTTTTTTCTTTACAAGTGTTGGTGCTGTCATTTACTAATGTAAGACTGTGTGTGACACTGTCAGTCATCATCTTTTACTTGAGGTGCTGGGAGAAAGATGGCTTGTTAATGAAAAGGTGATGCCTAATCTCTCTGTGACCTGCAGGTTCATTATATTGGTGTTAAAAAGTCTTTAAAGTGAATGTGGAATCGTTAGCTCCTCTTGAGAAATGTGGCCTTTACACTTTTGTAGTAAACCTAACAAAACACTAAAGCTGCATCCATGCTGGAGCCTCAAAGGGCTGCTGCAATCCTGCTATCCAGTAACAGCATTGCTGTTGAACACCACTGTAGTCAGTGGGTAGAGAAGAGGAGTCAAACATGCTCCTGGAGACATGCATGAAAGAGAAGAGCAGAATAGATTTGGAAAAAACAACAACAAACCAAACAGAAAAAAAAAAAATCAAAACAAAGAAGGTGCAGAACTGGCTTCCTTGATGGGGAAGCTGTGCCTTTACAAGGATGATACATGCTCAGGTCACAGCTATTTGAGGCTGACATTCAGTATAAGAGGAAGTTGAAAAGCAAATGCCACAGAGACAGTGATCACAGCCTTTCACCTGCACATGTGCTTTATTTTCCCTACCAGTGTCATCTTTGCAGGATATTGTGGTCCTGTAAAACACAGCTGGCCAAAGAGCAATTAACTTACCTTGACTCTAATTGAAATGCAAGGCCTGGGAGGGTAAAGGGAGCCTGACAACCAAGATGCCACCACCACACTGTCTGATTCAAACCGCTATGATCATTAACCTCCACTCTGTCCCCAAAATCATCGCAGGCAGCACAGCACTTCAGGCTTGCAGCTCCCCCAGAAGCACTATTAATGCTGTAAACATCAGTGCACTGAGCCATCAGACTGGCAGCACCTTCCCAGCAGGAAAGGAAACCTAATGTATGTTGACATATGACGGGCACAGGAGCGGTGGCACAGCCTTTTGAGGATTGCACATGCCATTCTCTCCCTCTCAGAACTGTTGAAACCATGGACTACCCTTGCCCAAGATGGACAAGTCTAAGCCAAATGCTGTCAGTTCCTCTTATTATTGATAACGCTTGAGAGGGCTGAGCTTTATCTGATCTTTTTTTTAGTCTTCTTGTGCAAATGGCAATGGCACATTTTCCTAGTTGTTTTTTCCACTTCATGCTGCACAGAGATGGTCTGAATGTACAAGAGGTACCAGTCCCTGCATGAAATGCCAGGAACAGACATGTAGGTAAGACTTTGTAGAATTTCTGGGTGGTGTTTTTTCCCTCTATTTAAGACAACCAGCAAGACCCAGAGAAAAATAAAATTCTTTGCAGGCATATTAAAATCGGGCATGAAATATTCATGCTAACGTAGCAACCTGCTGCTGCGTTTGAAGGGTTAGTTTACTTATTTATTTATTTACTTATTGGTTCTGCTTTTTAAAAATAGATTTAATCAGATCTACCAGAGACAAAAGTTAACTATTTTACCTGTAGAATGCTTATCCTCTATTCTACAAGAATTTCACAGTTTTCCTATTACTCATTGTTAGAATTCGAGCTCTTCTCCTGAGATGGTTAAAGCAAGTTAGCCTGACAGGTAGTAAAATGCTTGCAGATACCTTAGCAGTCGTGACCTGCAGTAGTTGTCACCAAAAGCAATTTTAGGGGTAAACGGATGCCTAAAAATAAACTTTTTTAATATATATATATAATTTTTTTTTTACAGGAGTTGAAATTATCACAGAAACTATATTTTGCCTGAGCTACAGCTCAAGCCTAAAGTTGAGCCAAAATGAAAGTCTGAGTGCCAAACTGGTATTAAATACTAGAACAACGTGAGAAAAACTTTATGAAATTTCTCATGGAAAATACAGTATTTCCCATAATGTCAGATTACTACTTTCTTTTTTCTTTGCTAAAAACACCAAGATGAAAACTATCAGAGAAGAAGAACCAAAAGTCACTTCTTCCTATTGATCAAAGTTATTGTTGCTGTTGTTATTTACCAGCAAAACAAAGAAAGTACCAGGCAAAGATTTGGGATGCATGATTAATTTCTGTTGGTAGTTCTCTGTCTAGTCATTAGTCAACTTTAGTTTAGCTTTAAAGACAGTCAGTTGTGATTTCACAGGTTCCACATAAGGCACATGAATCCATCCATCATCAGAGGAGCCTTTGAAGAATCAACCTGCTTTGTTTTTCTTAAAACCTAAACTCTTTGGATGATTTGGTAAAGCACTGAACATCTTTAGATGGTGATTTCACCATATGGTTCCTCTGTCAAATTAGAGTAAATTTTCACCCCTGGCCTGTCTCATCTATGTGGGTCACAAGGGTTTTAGAACAATGACTGTCCTTCAGTGTGGGCTCAGAGTCCCAGGCAGCAGATCTAGGTGTGAGTGGTGGGACGCAATGAAAGTACTAATAGCAGCAGAGCCATGACAACAGCTGCCATTTCTGGCAGCTACAGGAGAGAGCCAGGACAGATGAGGATGAAGGCCAGTATTCTACAACTCTTGGATCAGAAAACTCCTTGGTAGGGCAACTCTTTGGATAACCTTGTTTGGGTAGCTTTTGTAATAGAGGAAATTGAGAAGGAGAGATAAATGTGGGGTTGGCAGCTGAGGTTATAAAAACCCAATAAAAATTAGAATTATGCTTGCTGGTGTTGTCCTGTGGAACTTGACAGGCAGGTGTCTCTGGTCTGGTCATGCTTCTCTCATGTCACCTTACACAGGCATTGACATTTCTGTCTGTCAGCTGTTTGGACACACAACAAGAAGCTTCAGGGATGAGTGATTGGAGCTTCCCTTTCCAGACTCCTTCTGGTGAAGAGCACAAAAAATACATGATGGACCTTTTTGCTCTCCCACCTAGAGCGAGAGCCAGTCCTGGGTAGGGCAGTGTTTAATACTACCAGTAATAACTACAACAAATTGTTTGGCTTGGGATGGTTTATTTTAATTGAGTAGAATCTGGGGGAAAAGTGGCTTTGGACTGAAGACATTGTGTCTGACAGTCAGTTCATGCAGCAGATCTCCAAGATGAGCATAAGTATCATCTGTGGAGGAGCTGACAATGGAAGCACCCTGGATGTGTCTTCAATATGAACTTCTATGAAAAGTTCAGGTCTGTCCAGAAACAAAGTGTCAGCTCAGCAAAGTCCTTCACATTTTTAGCTGCCTTGTGAAGAGATAGCAGGAAGGAAGCAACAAGTTGCAGGTACAGAAAACCTGCCTGGAGCTGGCAAAAGGACTTCACAGGACTGGAGCCAAAATCCTTGGATATTAACACCCTGCTGATTTAATACTCAGTCAATTGCTCTAATAAGCAGTAACCTTCAAATGGTTGCTTCATTTCTCTCCATAGGCAAAGTGTGTAGTTCCCTGACTCCCTTGCCTCTCTGTAAGGTGTTGCAACAGCTTAGGTTAGAAAAAAATGTTTGGTATTGGGAGTCTCATAATTATTTTGACTTTGCATAATCCTGGTTCCTTCAGAAGTAGCTGAGTTCCTAAAGCCACTCCTAATTTGCAAGGCCACCCTTATTTAAAACCCATCTGACCTCATTTATAGGAGAAATGCTATTGCAAATTCAATGACTGTGTCCTCTTTTTCTGTGTTACTCAATCTTATAGTCAGGCTAAGAACACAAGCCTGGAAGGAAGGACTCAAATGATTTTCAAAAAATTTCCTCACTGGGGAGAACAGACACAGCTTCTCTTTTGTCATGTAACAGCTTACAATTTTTCACAAATGACTAAGTTCAAGTCCTTAAAAGTGCGAAGTGCCTTACTGTGCTATATACAAAATGCCTACATACTTTGAGGCAGCTGGGTTTAAGTCCCTCAAGCTGTTCCTCACCTATAATATGAGTTAATAACATCTTCCCACTTCAGCAGAGTGTGCCAGAAACAGTTCATTACTGCCCTCAGGTGTGAAACCAGCTGCAGGCACAAAGCCACTGCCATAAAAGAGTGCAGCTGGAGCAACAAGGTGGTGTTAGAGAACGACACCCTGTGGGGGCTGTTGGGTGGGCTGGAAGATTGGCAGTGTGGGAGGGCAGGAGGGGCAGGAGCAGGAGCAGCTGAGGAAACTTATGAGGTTTCCTTCATTTTCTATGAATACCAGGTTTCTAGGTCAGGATTCAGAGCAGGGTCTATAAAAAGAGAAAAGGAACAAGAAGTATTAGGGATTGGAGTGGATGGAGTGCTTGTGCGAAGCATGCAGTTGTGGGGTTGAGTTTAAAAGGCAAATGGTTCTGCTGCATCTCTACTCCTCTGTTTGACTTCTTTTCTGGCCACAGAATGCCAGGTTGCATTACGCCTTAGCTACAAACAAGTGTCCTATATACAGGTGAGGATCTCTGATATGTGGTTTGAGTTGCAAAACTATTTTCCTCTTAGTTTAGGCAGGGAAACTTTTTCCTGGTCATTCACAGAAAAAACTCTGCCTGCCTTGATTTTTCCTATAGTCATCTTACAAGGGTTTTTTGTCTGTTTTTATTTATAAAAAATATGAGAAATAGTTAAGGCTCTTTTAAAGAGCCTCTATGGGAATTTGAAGTACTCACAGACAGAATGGAACATCTCTCAGCTTTAAAGCTGCCGCAAGTAACTTTACATTCCCCCTGTATATACATTATGCTCCTGGACTGAACTAGTGGTCACTGTGTAACTTGGAGTTTAAAAAAAAGTGAAAGGAATATCATTAAGTTAGTGTACATAAAACTGTTCAGCAATAAGAGGAATTCTTCCTGCCTCTGAAGAATAAGGCAGTTGGATATCCTGGCTGCCAGCAATCCCTGAAGCAAGTGACATCCCTCCTTCACCAATTATTGCTATAGCTCCTTTTTTTCAGTTACAGATGAATGAAATTTTATCTGAGAGTCTCTGCTTCACTCTTATCCTGCAGCAAGTGAAATTATATGAGAGCAACCAGAATGCCACTTGAAGTTTACAACTTTAGCATGACAGGAACTGAAGTAGAGAATGCAAATCTTTTTCAGGGATTTTTTTTTTAACAGTAAAATTACATGTTAATCAGTAAGTTCATCTATTAAAAAGCAAGCTTGGTGTTTTGCCAGCTAATCAGTGGTGTTCACTGGGAATGTTCTAGCAAATGCTTTTGCTGCAGCACAGCACCTGTTCAAAACCATCATTTTCATGGAAATCTAGCAATATAAAAAGCATTTCCAAGCTGGGAATGTTTCTTGGGTTCAGTAGGAGAACTTTGAGTGAAAATTTGGGTACTACTGAACCCAGAATAAGTAGGAAACTGCAGTCTTTCACCTTCTTTTCCCCAAGCTATAGATGGTAGAGAGGTTTTCTGGTTCTTTAAGCTCAGGAGCCGAAACCTGAGCCTCCATGTCTAATGGGAGGGGTTCTTTATTAACAGGCTCTCTGGATTTTATTCAAACTCTTTCTTCCCTACCACTTCTGTCAAAACAACTGTTAAGCACTTTCTTTACAAGTTTTCCTTCTAACATGCAACAGAAGGAACACAAATTGATGAGCTTTCATGCAAAGTGGTTTTTTTTACAGTAAGTTCCTATAAAAAGCAGTAAATCTGCAACTATGCCATTTCTTATGGCAATCTCATCTGGAGGCAAATCTGTGACCTCCCATGCCCATTTCACTGTCTATGAGATTTGTCTGATGAAAATTTTTGAATGTGTCTCATACTGGCTGTAGCATGGCTTTTGGAAAATGCCACTCTTGTGTGCACATCTGTTCAGTTTCTTGACTTCTCTTCAAGCCTTACACTCATCCATGAAGTACCTCCATGCCTCTAACAAATAAGAATATTTTTTGCTCTCATTCATGTTGAACCATAGGACTTTTCCTCCTGTGGTAGAGGCACTACACCTACTTATTTTTATTGCACCATAAAGTGAGCCTGCAGTTGCAGTTCCTATACATTTCACTGTTAACTGTCTGAAGAACCCAACAAAATATGATTGTGGACTTTGAACAGAGTGAGTCCTTCCCAGCAGCAAGAACCAAAAACCCACAATCATCCATATTTATTTTTGCTTCCTACATACATCCAGTCCTTCCATTTGCGGAGAAAAACTGATGTAGATTCACTTACTTCCAAGAAATTATGGTTATTCAGCGAGCTGAGATGGATTAAGCTGAGATGGATTAAGCTCCCTGATTGTACTGCTAAGAAGCAGTAGATTTGTATTGCTGTCACTCACTAGTAATGGTGGGTCAGCTACTGGGTACCTGCATCAGCACTTCATCCAAAGGAAATTCTCTTTGGCAAAGAGAAAGGTTTTGAAGGAATGATATTGTCTTTGATGGCATCACATGGCCTCTGTGTGTCAGAAAGATGGAATAAAACCTGGGCCACAGGCTGAGAGTCTGTTCAGCTCTGATAATGTTTGTGCTGACCTTTAGTGCAACAGAGAGTTAAGTTGCTCGTAGTGCACAGCAGCAATCAAAGATGGATTCTCCAGCCCAGGCTGTATGTGGGGCCATGAACAGCAGCTGCTTCTTCCAGCTAAGTGAGGTGCAAATCTCGGGATGGAAGACAGTGAACAAATCCCAACCAGAGACCCATCCCACAGCAGCACTTCATGATGTCTCCATAGTCCACTTGTGCATAAATCCTGTGGATGAGAGAAAGGACAAATAGCTTCTCATGGGAAATAAAATTGGTTTTATTATTGGAGTGTTCCAGTGGCTGCACTGTAGGGAATTAAAACTTAAGAAGCCTCAAAAAAAAAACCTTCATACTTCAGGGTCCCACAGTATATAATGCTGAGAAATTAGTAGTCCAACATGGGGTGCAGAAGTCTTCTGTGAGATTTTATAGCAGAAAAGCTTAGGCCATTTCGCATCAGCATAAGATTTATATCACATGAAAGGTAAAGATCAATTACTATTAATTCATTCAGGGGATAAAAATTATAAATACAGCTAATTTATTATATCCATAGATAAAATCTGAGAACCACTGACAGTGCAGAGAATTTTGTCATTGAGGTGAAGAGGAGTGGAATGCCAAGCATTTTAAATATATATACAAGCTCCTTTAGGCAAATAAAGCAATTATTTGTCATTCATATTCAGAGAATAAACTTGCCAGTTAGCTCTCTGAAATATTTGTTGCTATTACACTTTTGCATAATTTATTGCCAAATTTATTTACATGTGCTGTGTTTGAAAATGAAGCAGCATGAGAGCAAAGAACATTATAGTTTGCCTGTTAAAGAAAAGAATAGAGTGTGAGGAGGCTTTCTGATTTCTGCTGTATTCAAAGTGATAAGTTAAATACAGGCACTGAAGTTCCTTTCCAGACTCACATAATAAATATAATATTCATCAAACCTCCCAGCTAAATATTGATCATTAAACTCCCACATTAAAGACCAGACTGTGCTCACTTACTCCATAGGAAGGAGTCTGGGGGTGGAAGGAGCAGTTTCTGAAAAGTCTGTGCACTTTCTCTCTTGCAACTGCTTTCTTGCGCTCATAGACCAAAATCCCAGGGAGACGGATATTCCCCTCAAATACTTTCTTCTAAAGCACTGTTAGGTTATAAGGCATTCCCAAGGAGGTGGAAGTACCTATCCCATTCACGGATATGACCTTGCTGTGAAGGCTTCAGGTGTGCTTGGGGCCAGCACAGGGGATGGTTGTTGAACAGGATGCTGCAGGAGCCCTGGGCACTCCCAGCGCTTTCCATCTCCTCCTAGCTCCATGTAGGGGTCCATCCTAGCACATCCCAGATCCTCACCTGTGATGTCATCAGCACAGTTCTGGCAGCATCACCCAGTGCGCAGCTTTGTGGAGGCAGATATTCCCCTTCTGTGGGTTTGCAGCATGAATGGTTCTGTCAGCTCAGCCAGGTGTCTCAATGAGACACCCCAACATGGAGACTGTGCTTTCGGCTCCAAAGCTCCCTACCCCCAAAATAGGAAATTTTTCCATGAAAAGCTGTTTTCATGTCTTTATGTACTCAAATAACATACAAGTGTGCTAAGTTGTTCAGCATTGCAGTAACAAAGAGTGAGAAATGCTCCGAGCAACACATCAGCTTTTATGTAAACTGAGCCTGGGAGAAGATCAGTGCCTCTGTCATGTGGCGATCACACGAAAACCTGCGCACCACAGGAGGCAGGGATGGGGGTATAGCCAGAGAATTCAGGGGAAACTGTCTTTCATTGAGGTCACTAAAGTTTCTTGCAGGCAATGGATATGAACTTGCAAAGAAACAAGACCCTTGAAACAAAATTTCCCCTTCAGTAACTACAGCCTAGCCCACAGTGCCTTTTGCATAGGTGGGCTTAGAGAAATAAGCATAGGGAAAGGAGATGGGAGATCCTGGCAGAAGCACTGGTGGCCAAAACACACTATTTTCCCCATCTGTTGTCCCATCAGTGAATTGAAGGCCATACGTGTCTCAGAAGGGTGCTGTACTCTTTAATTAGGTAATGTCAGGACAGTTCTTTGATCATATAAACACCGTGTAAATGCTAAGTACCTAATTCCTCACATCCTGTGCTGCAGTGGGAAGCAAAAGGGTATTCCTTTGATCTCCTGTGCAGGCATCCAGACCAAACTACTGTTCTGACATCCCTGGATGAGTATTTAGGCCTTGTTACTCAACTCTTGAAACACATCCCATTTCTCCAGCACGTCTCTCCCCCTGCCCATCTGTCTGCATGGCCCCATGCCCTCCTGAAAGCATCCTGTGTTCATGTTAGGAGCTCACAAGTGCCAAGAGGAGAGGGAGATGAGTGTGCACAGCCAGCAGTGCTTTTCCTTTGAGGAGATCACTTTGTCAGGTGACACAACACATCCACGATGTGTTGGCTGTGGTGGGCGGTCTTCCTGTAACACCTGAGTGGCAGTTTCCAGCAGAAATAGTAATGGTCATGTCTGCTCTAAGAGTTAGAGGCAGTAATGACCTGTAGGCAAAGCCTCTTTTGTATTAGTCACAAATTCTGCACCATTAGTGCCCAGTTTGCAATTTAGCTGGTCTCATTTCTATTTCAGCAAAGAGCCAGGACAGCTTTTTTAATTGTGTTACTATGATACTGCTGCCTAAGTAGGAGAGATTCAGATATCAGCTGAACCATCTCAGAGCTCTTTTGACGGAATGGACTTCAAGGATTGTCAGACAAAATTAAATACACCAAGTTTCAGATTTATTGTGTAATGTTGTTTCAGCACTAGAAGATAACCCACACAGTCACAGCATGGATTTCCATCTTCCTCCACTGGTCAGATGACATTGTGGTCTTGAGGCTACTCCTGCCCTTGAGCATTATAGGCAATCTGTGCCCCAAGCAGCAAATACAGTCCCTGGATCAGTGCCCAGAAATGAGGCAGCCAGGAGCCATTACCATGGTAATAGTAGAGCTGAAGAAAACTGTAGATTAAATAAACCCAGACATGCAACCAAATAGTCACTTTCTCTGCAGTCCTCAATGCAGAGCTGACTCCAGCGAGCAGAAGTGGCAGTGTGCGCCAGCTGGATGTTTCTGGCCTGGCTGTTGTATGTTTTCATGTTCCTCCTTCCTCTGGCTCCAGAAAGACACCAGAAGCTGGGAAAGGAGATGGCCAGTCAGGTGTGATCCAAGGTGGATGAAGGAAGCACTGGAGATCAGCAAAAATCAATGCAGATGCTTTGCAGTATTTATTTCCCTGATCAAAATACTGGAGTGTTCAAATAGGGAAGATATTCTTACTTCAACTATTGCTAACAAGAATAACCAGCGCTGGAAAACATGTCCATCAGCAACCAGCCATTGCTAGCTCAGATAATTCCCTCATGCCACGTCTGATCTTCAGCAATTGTTTTATGAGTTTAGAGAACTGGGGATGGCATGACTCATGCAAGTATAATTATTTTTTTTTTCAGTCTAGTTTTTTTGCCAAGAAAAGCTGGACAATCTGAAGCAAAATATTTTAACAAGTAGCAGGAAACAAACGAGACAACTGTGATTTTAGGAAAAGCTTCCAGCCATCCAAGAGGTCTGTATGGCTCCCACAGCCGGCGAGCTGGGCCCCACCAGCTGTGTCAATGCAGAAAGGGAACGCTACGAAGAGCCCCAGCATTGCTGAGTCCTTGTGAACTGGCTCTGTTTTCCTGCAACTGGGCCTAAACAAGGGTGAAATGAGGCCTAATAATCTTCCTAGAGCCATAAATCTGTTCTATTCTAGTTTTATATTGAGAATAGCAATAAAGCAATAAAATGTAGCCCAGCGGTTTAAAATAGACAAACCACATCTCACTGGTGCAAAATCATTTATAGCGCCTGTCCATAAATTTTTGCACCAGTCTAAGCTCTTTAATGAACTTGAGTACTTAAATTTAATATTGGCTCAGCTTAATCTCAGGTGATATTAATCACTAATTAATAGTTTTTTGGGGGGTTGTTCATGCAGAAAGTATAACAGCTCTAATTACCACTTGTTTGATAATGTGCCTTTATCTCTATTTTAATGGGGCTACCCAGTTTATTTAGATGCAAACATCTAAGGATTTTTACATCCCCAAGAGCAATTGCTCTCTTAAATACTTTCAGTGATACAGTTACTTTAAAGCAATAAGCAGTGCAAGAGGAGCTAGCTTGAAATTACATTATATCTCCAGAGCTTTGTAGTTATATAAGAACACTTGGCTTACTCTGTTAATTAGGGGAATATGTTTACTGTGGGTTTTTAAAGTTATTAATTATTTTCACTAGTTTAAAATTCTTTAACTGTCATCTCTGTATACTATTAGTAATTCAATCCAGGTGTGTATGGTATGTTGTGCATCTTAACCAAAGGATCAGCAAAATATAAAAGGAAGGAGATTCAGTTGGTCAGATGTCATCCCAAGTTCCAACACTGTAAGGATATATATACACACTTATATATGTATGTATGTATGTATGTATAAACTAGCTGCACCCAAGAAGCATGTGAACAAATTAAGATTTAATGCCACAAATTTCCTACACTAAATCTAGTGTAATTTTCCAGTAGGCTTATTTTTGGAATACTAATATTTCTAGGCCACATTAATCTCTAAGTGTCCTTTTAATGTAGAACGTAGCAATAATTAGAAATTTTGAAATATCAAAGGGAAACACCCTCTACTTATACTTTCTGAAGCTGGATGCAGGATAGTATAATGCACCATTAGGTAAAGCTTATTTTTGCATTTAAAGGACTAGGAGACAGATTTCTTTCCATGATTTCTGACAACAAAAGCTTAACTGTTGAATCTTTTAGGCTGCCTGCAAAATGAATTTTCTATATATTTATATGATTAACGTGCATTTAGTAGTTTACTCCTCCCTTTCTCAGTGTAAGTAGGTCAGGTGGAAAAATACTTTTCTTCAGAAAAGACGTCTGAAAATTTATTTATTAACATTCATTAGGTGCTTGTAATGAAATGTAGGAGTGGAGTACAAAGAATTGCTATTTTCTTTCTTTACGTTCATCAGACTAAATTGGATTAATCAGATCGGAAAGGGTAATAAATTAAGGGTAATATTAGAGCTTGTTCTTATCTCTCTGCTTCCTCCCATTGGTCATAAATGAGTACACTGGATGCTGCCTGCTGCTGTGATGCAACAACGTTTGAGGCACTCGGAGATACCCTCTCATTTTGAGGCAGAAAATGGTACCAGAAAGATCTTATTTCTCACTGAACTCCACTGCAGGCCAGCAAAAGAAAGGGAACAACTATAAACCAGAGGCATTTCCATTTTTCTTCACTTTTCTTTCTTATTTTTTTTCTTTTTTTTCAGTGAAATCAACGGCTGTGGAATTTTGAAATTCCCTTGTAACTGGCAAACCTTTCTCCCCCTCTGCCACACATCTGGGAAGTGAAACCTCCATCCTCGCTTGCCTTTGCCCTTTGCAGAGGGGAAGGCAGCGATTCCCCTGCTGCAGCGTGGCTGGTGGCAGCCCCGGGCTGAGGCTGCTGTGACCTGCGGGCGTTCCTGTCCCCTGGCCGGGTGGCACCACCGTGACAGCCGCTGTGAAACTGCGGGTCGGTCCTGCTGCTCACCTCTGCCCTCGGCTGCACGGGAGGATGACACTGCCTCCGGAAATGAGCTTGATCTTTCAGGGTACTGGAAGAGAGCTGGGTGTCACATGAGATCTGAATTAGATTCTTTAATTGACTAGTCTTTTCTCAAAAGAGCCCATTCTCAGCAGTGAGAGCTTTCTCTCTATGTTGACATTTGTTCCTGTATGGCTGTTTTTTACCAACCCTGTTGTTATCACCTGTCTAAAGTGATGTCCAATCAGCTTCTCAGTTATGTAAAGAGGATTTCCCATAGATCTTTTGTCATTCACTTGTGATGAAACACTTTAGATGGGGTTAAATCACAGTTTTCTTCCTTTCTGTTGAAGATGCGCATAGATGGGTAGCATACTTTTCTGGCTATTTTCAGCAAAGCCCTTAACTGAGGAGAGGACAGAGACATGTGAAGGCACACAGAGCTCACTCAAAGAGTAAAATGTACCTCCAGGATCCCAAGAGCTCAACACAGACAGACAAGTGTCTTGCAGGTGGCCCAGAGGCTGCATTCATCCAGAGAAAACAGAAGAGCTGCACAGCCAAATATAGTTTAGATCATGACATATTTAGAATGAGTATTTTTTCCTTCAAGAGCCATACGAAAAATTTTAATTTCAGTTTTTCCTCAAGGCCTACAGCTTCTACTTCTCTAACTGCTTTCTCTCTCCATTTTACATACATTGAAAGGAAAATCAGCTAAAACACTCATTCTTGCATTCTGCCTCTATAAATATTTCCTTGAAGTGTTGGTGTTCCTACCTCAAGTCAAATAACACAGGAAACAATTGTTCATACTTCAGGGCTCTCCAGATCTGTGCTACTGCCTCAATTTCTGCATCTTATGTTCATTGTCTTTTCATTACATTCCTCTCATGGAACAGAAACCCTGTCAATCCTACACAGGGAGCTGACTGGTTACTTCCTGAGCCCCATTGACTTTCAATGAACCCATGGCTCTTGCACTTTGAGCAGTCCACAACTTTTGTATTTTTAAAATGGTTGGTCCTCCCCTTCCCTTTTCTTTTAACATCTCACAGCAGGCATCCTGTGAGATGGTCAGCAGGAGTATTGAGCTCATATAACTAAAAAGAAAGGAGTAACTTCTCAAGCCTTCCTCTATCTGGAGCTGAATCCATTGAAGATGTACAAAAGCAATATTCACTTTTAGTGTGGAAGGTTTTTTCATCTTCACATAATCTTCATGCTTCCCAGGGCCCTGTTTTGTTCTAAGAATCATTGAAGTCAGGTCTTTTTTTTTTTTTTTTTTTTTTTTTTTTTTTTTTTTTTNTTTTTTTTTTTTTTTGTCTGTGCCTAAATTGAGATCCAAAAGTCTTGAAGTAATTGTTCTGAGTAAGAGCTGTATCTTCAGTCAGCCAGGTTAAAGTGAGAGGAACTGAGCAGACCTTGGTTTTGGAATAGATAAATTTATTTCCTAACCACAAAAAAAACTATGACTTTCATTCATTTCCACAACACCTTCCAAATACGTTTGCAAAGTCAGAGTGGAAAAATTATGTTCCCACTGTCTCCTGCCCCCCAAAGAAAATAGGCTAAAACCTAATTTTTATTTACCTTTTGGGGAGTAAGAATTTCATCTCTTAAGAAAAGTTTTCCTTGCAATTTTGTAACACAGAATCTTCAAGGCTATTAGGAAAATATTTTATTTCAAAGATCTTTCAATTAGGAACTCATTTGAATTTCAAATAAAATACTGAAAATAAAAAATCTTGCTGCTTAAACATGTTCATCTGGGACAAATCAGATCAGCTAGAGAAAACATCAGATGTAATAGCTTGACCAACACATTCCTAAGGCCAAAAGTTGGTCACGGTCATTAAAATTCACAGTGAAAGCTGCAGAAATTCATGCCATGATTATTTTATATTAAGCCTATACATTCAGGATGACATAAGACCACATTTAAAACAAAATCCAACCATATTTGAAGTTCTAACAAAGAACACAAACTTTTTTAATCTAACAATTTACAATAAAAAAGGCAGCCTTCCTTTAGGGAGTGAGGTCTTTAGGAAAAAAACATCAGCATGACTGTAAAACTAGAACAAAATTAATATTAATCCTTCCCAGTCTCCTATGTTTCTGTATATCTCCTCATTTCTGCATGTGGGCTCTTTTGTATTGTTTTTTGCAATAGCATTTTCTAATTGTAAAGAAAAAAGACTTGGGGCTAAGTGTTGGATCATTGTCTCCCATGAACTTTTTCATTTGTACCTTGTGCCCTCTAGAAATTGAGCCTTGAAAGTCTCAGACATTGATCTTTTTTTTCTTTTCTCTTGTCCATGTAATGCATGTTGCATCCTATTATAGAAACAAAGGACACACATTTGCTTTTATCTGCATTTTAGAGTCAAAACACCGCTGTTCATTGTGAGGAGTGTCGTCAGCAGTGGTCTCCTGCCAATTCTCCTCCTTCAGAATCATATTCATTTGTTAGGTCTAATTAAAGACCTGTGATACAAAGAAGCTTAGGGCTGCTTTACATTCAAACTCCTCTGCTTTTGACTGATAGTACACCTTTTGTGTGCAGCATTTTAGGTTTGTGCAGAAATGTCTTACAGTGACAGATTGCTTTTGTACTTTCTGGCTGCTGTCCATTTAATTTTCATTATATGTTTCATTGTCTACTTCAGAGAGTGTTTGCTAAAGGTTTGCAACTTACCGAATTTACAGTGAGATTTGGGTGATTTGGGGATGGTTGGGAAAAGCCTGGTGTCTTCCATCTGATTATCCTACAGTGGCTTTAAAGAAGCTCTGGAGCCTGAGCAGATAAAACTAATGTAAAACATAATGCAATTCTTTCCTTCTTTGTAGTTCTTTTCTTCTTTTCCTCTCTACTATTGCACAAGAGTATTCCAAAGAGGATATACATTGTGTAAGGACCTGGAAATACCCACTGAAAGGTCAACCTGGGTTCTTTCTAGGCCAAAAATGTTCCACAAATTCAGTTAAAAGCCTTGTTGGGACACTTCTGTCTTGTTCATCTTAAAAACCTGATCATGGTCAAGGCAGCCTAGAAACTGGCTATCACTTTTCAGTCTTGCACTGCCTGCAGGCACCAGAAACAGCCCTGATCATAGTGCTGAAGAGCTACACATTCAAATCCTGTTCCACAAAGAGGTTTGTTTTGCTCGGAACTACATCTTAAAAAAATCAGTGCACTGGGGAAGGGAATCCAAATCTATTGCTTAAGATTTTCCTTTTTTATTTAATCACTTACTAGGTGAGCCACCCCTCAACACGCCCCCCCCATGACCAGGTAGAATCTAACTCTGAAAAAAGGGAGGTTGTTTTAAGTCTTTCAAAGAAAAATAATATCTATTAGTAAAATCAAGGTGCAGTTTTCAAACACTGCATTCAACTCCATTTCCCCAATACTAGGAAGCCAGTAGGAAATTGTGGGAATTGGAAAGGACTGATGAAATGCTTTGGCAGGGCTGAGAGCAGGAAGAAGCTGTGTTTTCAGGAAGAGAGCATGTGTTTGCATTTCAGCTGCTCCAGTTTTCATCCTGGCATCTCAGTTTAACCTGCTGATGAATGTGTGAGTTTGTATTACGACAGTAGACTGAAAACTGAACAGCTGAAGCACAGGTGTAAATTCCCTTCTGCTGCATCTGTCACAAGAGTAGCAAACTCCAACATGGGCTAGGGCAATAAATTCTTACACCTTGATTCCAAGAGTCTAAAGAATATTTTTTTCTTATTAAACATCTTGCAGAATATCCACAAAGCTGAAGAATAGGTCCATAGACTTTCTTCTGAATGTGTTTGCAGACCTGGAAAAAATAAAGAAAAAAGAACATTATTTTTTAACTGCTTTGCACTATTGTGGCAATCATATAATAAGGACAGAACTTTGCTTATAAGGCAAAAGCAAATCAGAGATGAGGTCTGATCACACAGACACCGCCATTACCTCCCTTTCTAGGGATAGCCATTTACCACATCTGGGAGTAACAGGGTTCCGTCTTCCCACTAAAACACTGATGCACTGCACTGATGCAGCAGTGGTGCCAACAGCATTTTTCCATGTGTTATGTCAAAGGTGCACCATATCCTGCCTGTGTAACCCATGTACTTCTCTGGAGTTTTGTGCTGGGCACACAAATGGAGAGTGTTATCCTGGCATTGGAAAGCAGAGCAGACACCTGCACTGCCTAGAAATACTTCTTGCCACTGCTTGTTAAATCACAAGTGCAGCTACTTCACATCATACCTGGGGAACACACTCTACTTCATGGTTTTTTCCCAGCTGATTAAAGAGTTAAAAGGAAATACATCAGTTTCGGGAAAGATAGATTTATTCCCACAGCAGGTTTTGCACCAGACTTAGCTCAGTATGGATTGTTCAGTTTGGATCAGCCCTGAAATTTCTATTCTGAGCAGAGTATTTCACCCAGGCAGTCTTGTCTGTATGGGCCCAGAAATAAACATAAAGGATTTTAAGGTTTTAAACCTTAAATATTAAATTATTTTAGCTTTAAAGGTTTCAGGTCTTCCTCTTATTTCAACCAGGAAGGCATTAGGTATTACCTTATGGGAATTCTTCTCTGAAAGAACTGCCACCAGTGCCACTTGGTCCCTCACAGGCCACCCATGTCTGCTCATTAATTTTGTTGATAAGTGTTAAATACATGGCTGACTTTGAAGCAAGAATCTTAAACTAACCAAGACAATCCATTCTTGTTCATGATAATGTCAAATTGAATATAAAACCACTTGATTTATAAAGATTTCTGTTGGGTAGCTGAATTTAAAAAATAGCACGCTCAATGCTTGCTGTCCATACTGTAAATAAAGCAGAGTATAATCACTCTGATAAGAAAGCACTTTTCCTGCCCAAATGCCATATTTTTAACTACTTTATTTTTCGGTACCTCTTGTGACTTATCTCACCAATAAAAAGTTACAAGCCAGACAACATACTCCAGAAGATTTAGAAAAAATTCATTCAATGTTTTTAGAGAAATAAATGTCTTCACAGCGACTCTGAATTTTTGGCAGGAGCCCACAGTTACTACCCTGTCTCCAAGCTGACTGTAGGAAAAGTGCACTGAACTCTGTTGAGGCTACTAGTTTGTGCCCTCAGAAACCAAGGTTAAGCTCCTGATTCTGCCATAGGTTTCCCAGTAGAGCCAGATTTGAAAATAAACTCCCTGCTTTCCAGGAGAGTCTTCAGCATTGGAATATTGATTCTTTTTCTCTGCTTTTTTAAGCTAAGAGTTATTTAAGTACTTCATATCAAGTGGAACTATTTCTAATGATTTAATATTCACTAAGGGAATGAGACACTATAGTCTAATAGCTGCCTTGCTCTGCTGGGACGATGGAAGACTTCAGCACAAAATCACTATTATGTAAACCTTTAATTATTTTAGATAAAGCAGAAAAACTTTTGACTAGGTGAGACTAGGCACATAAACAAAAAAATTCTCTCACCTAACTATTATGCGTGGAAGTGCATGTCTTGCTCCCCTAGCACTGAGAATTGGAAAAGATAACTTGTTGCCAGCTCATAAATGCAGTATTTGCCCAGAAGAAAGTTGTTATGGCTAGATCCAAAGTCTTGTTTTTATTTATTTTACAAATCCCTATATATAAGCACTGTAAATGGATATGTGGAGATAAAGAAGGGAATTGGGATATGGCACCATAGCTATTGATCTTGCTGTGTGGGAAGTCGACTTTGGAAAATTTAAGGCAGTGGCAGAAATGTCCAGAATGCATCCCACCGCTTCAGCAGGTCAGTGATCTTCTTGAAGGTTTCCAATGTCCTATAATCAAAAAAAATCTATAACCCCAGCCTTGTTTAATATTAAATAAGGACAAGTTACAAAAGCAGAGATGGCTGTTGAAAGCAAGAAAATGAAACCAATGAAATTCAATGTAGTTTAAAGATGCTTTTGCCAATAACATGGCAAAATCCTCTGGACACTTTTACCTCATGATGATTCTGATAGCAGCATCTCCTCTATGGAGACATAGGGGTGTAAAATGCTGCTGGAGAGGAGAATTGGTCCCTCAAATTATGCATAGGAGGTGCATATAAAAAAGTTATGAGAAGAACCCTACAAATAAAAGTTGTCTACTGTCAAAAGACACATTTCTAAAGCAATTGTCCGATTGCTTCAGGTCCCCTTGAGAACTAATGCATTTTGTCTGCTCAGATTTCAGGAAATAAATACAATACAAACCATATTTACTTTGACAAGTTCAAAATTACAAGCGTCAAGGGTCCTGCCTCTGAGCTGTGTTTTTGCAAAACCTGACATTTTTTAAATTTCAAGCAAGGATTGATGGAGAACTAGAGTGGAAGCCATGAAATCTCAGGTGAATGTGGACGGAAAACTAGCTGGATTTCAATCTGCTCTATCAACCATCTCTTCAGTTCCTGGTAAACAAGGAGTCTAAGAAAATAAGCATTACACTAGCAGTATTTGCATTTTCATCGTGATAACTCAGCTTCCTCAGTCTCATCAGTGGTAAGAAAGTCCTAGGAACGTAAGGCTGTCCACAAATTGATTTTTTCCTGTCATCGTCACTTTCATCTAAATGAAGGCAAGGCATTATTTGGAGCTTGAAATATATACACTTAAAATAAAAGAATTTCACTTAGAAACGTCATGTTGATGTGTTGTAGTGTGAAGCTTTCTGTGGTCTCTAAAGTTCCTTTCCATACTGCATGAAGCATGAGCTGTTTCAATAGTGAATCAAGTTTGAGAAAAATAAATACCAATGGAAAGGAGATGTTTCAACATAATAATGTTCCTCACATGCTGTAACTTAAAACATTAGAAAAATTAATCAAATCACAAAATATTTTCTACAGGAAGTTCTAGATCTCTGTCTCTATGGTCCTAGAAGACAAAATTCAGAATTCATATTCCTGTTTAGCTTTATCGACAAGATTCTACATTTTCTTCCAAGAATTTGAAATCAAAGCCTTCCTATTCATGTTGGAAAAAAATTTCCTTTTTACGGTGTTCCTTCTGCCTCAGCACCTAATAAAAACTTTGGAATTTTTTTTCCTTGTGGAACGAAAGCAGCATTTATCCAGGAAAAGTCTCGGATAACTGTACCTACATGATTGTTCCTCCTGGCAGTTTGGCAATGCATGTCTGTAAGTGCACTGAATGATAGCTAGTGTTACCCAGCCTGGTCTGGATCCTGTCTTCACAAAGTTATCAGACAAGATCAGTGTAAAAACTTTGTTGCCTCTTTTCCTTCAGCTTTCCCTTTACTGCAGCACAGAGTAATTTACAATCAAGAGCTTGAAAAGTGATGTCAAAGGGAGTAGGAATCTAAATAGTTTTCTCAACCTGCTTTTCAGCATCAGCCTGTGTGACCTTCAATTTTTGGCATGTGCTTGCTCCCCTTATTTCCTGTGATTTCAGCTGGTAGCAGAGAACACAGAGTGAAGAGCTTTCCCCTTCTTCCTCCTGCCTAATCACTTGCTTTCTGTAAGTGAGAAGGAAAAAAATCATGGGTGTTCTACTTTCCAAAGTCAGGCTTTCTGCATAAACCATGTGAGAGCAGAAAGCCCAAGGGCAAAGTCCACCTCATTGCTACAGTTTAGCTGCTTTTGCATTCCTCGAGTGATTCCTGTTTTCATGAATCATTCACCCTTTCCTTAGAGTAGAAAAGAGGAGTTTAAGGAAGGAAAGATTATTTTAATCTGCTGGCAGTAAACCCCTTCAGTCAAGTTAATTATAACAGTTTCACCAACCTGTGGAGCAAGTCAAACAAACATGAAAGAGAACATGTAGCCAAGATAAAAAAGAAACCAGAAGATGCACCCATCTTCAGTTTGCCACTCATGTGCTTTGATTTGCCATTCTTCTCAGACATTTTAAGTTTTCAGGCAGTCTGTGCTCACATATTCTGACAGCCCTGCTAATTCTACCAACTCAATGATGTCTGTTTGAAACTTTGGACACCAAGGTAAGCAGACCTGAGCACCTACAGCTTCTTAAAAAAAATATCTGGAGTTTTTAGCTTAACTGTGTAACAGAAATGCATACACAATAGTGTTTGTTTATTAATGTAGCCCATATACATAAACATGTACACATGCACACATATGCTTTCACACACAAATATGCATATTTAATTTCTTCAAAGAAAATCTACAAGTGTAAGGATGTTCCTTGCCCAGAGTACAGAGGAAAACATACAGTTTATGGTGGGGAGGAAAAAAAGTGTTCTCATGACGTTAAATAGAAAATTAAGTCTTTTTTTATTTTTTTAAAGAGTTCATACCATCTGCTATATTCAAAACAAAAAATGTACCAGAAAAAACCAATTCTTGTTACTTGTGTGACAGTAGTGCCAGCTACACAAAATAGACATTTTTATCTCATTAGTTACCTTTGTGCCACAGCTGAGTTCAGACAACAGCTCAACTGGTATGCTTTCCTGTACTGAATCAAGGAAATCCTACAGGTATGCAAGAAAAGCATAATTTTTATATCAATTAGCTAAACTGACTATCTCAGCACTAAAGCTTTCAACAGTGAAACTGCCAATATAAAAGCACCAAGCCTCAGACATGGCTGGTGAAAGTAAGCACAGGTACCAGGTACTGCCTTTTCTTCTGGTGTGTTATCATAGTTACATAAAAAATTCTGGTGCAACTGCTCAGGGCTGTTGTCTTAGATTTTACACATTACACCTGTTTCCTTATTGTTGAGTACATTTTAAGCCCCTAAATGACATGCTATTCTGCATCCATAAAACCAGAGCAACATCACAGTGAATCATGTCTCATATGGGAACAAATCCCACCTTGCCATCACACATATATTAAAGCCAAGGGTGAGAAAGAATGACAGTGGTGGCAGAAGCATCCAGGCAGCTACAAAGTGGAAAGACTGCAGACCCACAAACATGATCCAGCTTCAGAGGGCTGTCCAACCACTTTATCTGTCCACAAAGTAGACGACAGTTTCTGAAACAAGCATGCTTGGTTAACTGTGTAGTCAAGGAAAATCTAGTCAACATAATTAATGGAATTTAGAGTTCATTTATCCATAGATAACTACCTACCTACTCTGTGCTTTGGAAGGCCATACCGATTTGGATTCACAATTCACAAGCATCTGCTCTGCTCCTACCTGGAAGATTTAAACTGTACTGAAGATTAAATGTTTCACGCTTTCAGCAGTGATGACTGGAACCCCCTGATGCTAAAATGAGAATGGGAGTGGGAGACCTCTCTACTCTTCAATCTTCTGTACTCTAAGCTGTATTATATCTCTCATCATTTTCACAAGCGCTTGTCCAGCTTGTATTGTGAGCACAGTACTTATTTACTCGTAGAGCTGCAAGGAATAGGTTAGATATTCTCCTGGATAAATGCTTCTAGATGAAAAATAATTTAAATCTATCTGACAAAAAGCAAAGAAAGACTATTTGTGGTTTTGCTGGCCAGGATGCAGCAATCTCTTCTGCTGCTGCAGAGAAAGAAAAAGTAAAGATGGCTTTTCCTATAAATTTTGCTTCATACTTGTACTAAATTCAAACTCTTCTTGCAAAAAATGTGCCCTGAAGTAATGGAATGAGAGGTTTAATAAATATAGTGGTCTAATGGAAATAGTATAGCAATGTTTAATTAATATCTGTAACGCTTCAGAGTCAACACAATTCCTTTTCCTTCCCTTTGCTGTAAGATAGGACTTTTTACCATAACTTACTCCAGACTCCTATATCAGTAAACAGCAGCAGAGAAATGTATCTGCTGAAAGAAAGCTCAGCATTATGCAAAGAGTGATAAACTTCTCAGAAGGTGTTTACAAATGCATTCAGTGAAACAGAATTTTAATGAATTGTGCCACATAATCTTGCAGCTAATGAGCTGTAAAAGCCTTTGCCAATTATAGTGACTCAAAACTAACTCTTTTGGATTCCAGATCAATAATGGGACTACTTCTGCACATTTTTATTTTTTTAAAGGAAAACTAGGATGTCAGGAAAACAAAAGGTATGTTTGTCATATTAACCATCTCAGAAATGTCCCTCATTATTATAACAGAGCTGTCAATATTGTTGTTAATTGTAATATCACCCCTCAGCTGCATTAAAAGAAACAAACCTTCTGAGATCAAATGGTACCAGTATTGTAAAATGCCAGTGGCAAAACCAGGAAAGACTAATGACTTCAGTAATAAGTAGGGACTTTTTCCACAGGTTATACTGAATACAGCTGCTGTGCATAACCTCTTAGAAAAAAAAAAATATCCTTCTCTACCTTTGCTATCCACCCTAAGTGCTCAGATGTTAGAAAGTGGACACCTTAAAAGTCTGTGAAGACTGTTTCATCTGTTTCTGTCTTATTTTAAGCAAAAGGTCTGCAGACATTGCTTTTTTGTTCAAGTGAGGTCACTATTCCTGCCTAGGAACATGACATATTAACATATCAGAACTGTCAGAGTTCCCAGGGACAATTTAATATTATGCCAAATTAATTCCTGTGACTCTCTATTAAGCTAGTAAAACATTGTTTTAAAAAACAAAAGTTTGGCATAATATTTTAATGTTTTCAAAATCTAAAGGAGATGAGACCAGCATTTTTCAACTAAAAATATGGCAGAGAGTTTTATTGTCTCTGATCTCCAATTTATTATGTGACTTTTTCCCAGTATGATTCTACTTTTTTCTTCTCTAAAGACTTTTTTCTCCTACTCATGCTTCAGTGTGAAGGATCCATTAACAGAGGAACCACACAAAAAGTAATTCCAAGGAAAAGCCTTATAAAATGTGAAAAATTAAAGCTGTGCTCTGATCCCATTAAGAAAAGAAATTGCCTTGAGGCATCCACTAAATATGTGAAATCCATTTCTGCTGAAGGGCTTCAGAGTTTATTCCTCCCTTACAAATGCAATTTCACAGCCCAAGTTGAACGTTTAAATAAAGAGAAGCAGGATCTTTTCCCAGTTAGCGCCTCTTTTCCTTGATTGCTGCCAGGTCACCAAGTGCAAATTTACATCAGAATCTGAGATTAAACAAATCTCAGCCATGAGGCTTTAAGGGCATTTGTGCTTGTGAAGACTGTAAACCACGAAATGCTCTCATATGGAGGGTTTACTGTTGTTATTATCGGTATTTATTTTGCTCAGCTTTATGTAGAAGGCTGGAGAAGGCTGAAGGGCTTAACATCTCCATTCCTTAAGTGGTTAGTTTAAGCTCCCTGGTGGCTCAGCTCCCTCTGACCTTCTGTCTCTGGTGCTGGAACATCACCTAATTTCTTCAGCTCCACAGCCCCATTCACAAGATTAAGGGGACAGAAAAAATGCAAAGAGTGAGCAGCCACCAAGGAGGATGTCTTGTCCCTGAAGAAAACCCCCACCACCATATTCTTATTTCCCCCTGTCCCATGGAAGCACCTCATCTGCAATGAGTTTGTGGGGAGTTTATCCCAGCCAGTTCAGAGGGTCTGTGAGGAGGGAGCAGTCCTTCAGCCTCGCTGCTGGAGAGAAGCTCTGCATAGGCTCCTTGACTGAAACATCCTCAGGAGAAACTTTCTCTCCAAAAGCTGAGGAACCACATGCTGGTGCTGCCGTCCTTGCCAACACAAGCCGCTGAACCAGCAGACTCAAAATAATATGGTAATGACCCTGTTGACTTCAGAACATTACTCCATAAAATTCAGTGAATCTTGGACCAGAAGAGCAGGTGGGAAAACAGTTTGCCCTTCTTCCACGTTTGAGATCCTGCAGTTGGTTGAGGAAATGTACTTTGCCCTCCCCTCTGCTGCATTTTACTATCCAGCAGCTGAGGCTCACTCCCCTTGCCCAAAGCAGTGTTTTCAGCCCACCCACTCCTGCTCCCCTGAGACAACAGACCAGGCTGGCAAGACTGTTTTCATCATTCTGTTCCATCCTACAGAATGAAAGATACCTTCAGTGCTGCAAAAGACTTCAGTGGTGAGAACTAACAAGCTGTCTGAAAGTGCTCCAAAAATCCAAACTGGGAATTTGACTGTACAAAATACCCAGGGAGGAAGAAGTGGGTTTTCCCTGTGCAGTTTTCTTACTTAGTCATAATTTCAAGATAACATCCGGAGAGGAGAAATAGCATCTCTGAAGGGCATTGGGGAAACTCTTCTAAAGTATGTAACAAGTAAAATAACTGCAAGCCTGATGAAAATTCAGGTTTCCAATCCAGCTAGGATATATGAAAGGGCCCCCTGCCCTCTGGCGTATGTATTATTGGTTGCTATTTCTCCAGTGGAAGTATATTGTAACATTCAAGCCCATTGGCACAAAGCCTGTCCTTCAGGAGCTCTCTGCCAGCCCCTCTGAGTTTATGGTAATGTAAACTGAGAAATTGTTCCAGCGCCTAGCTCATGGGTGTTGCCTCTTCCCATCCTGCTTCCAGTGCAAAACTCCCAAAAAACCACTTCTTTTCACACTTTAAAGGAATTGGGGCAGGGGGATGGGAAGCTTTTCTAGCTGTAATAGTAACGTTTTTATAAAATAAATGGGTCAGTTCTGGAAACAAGTAAGATTGAAACTGCTAATGCAGTTCCAACAAATCAAAGCACTGAGTGTCAACACACCATCAGAATTTTCAGTTCTCCTTTTAACTCCTTTGCAATATGTTTCTTGGCTAATATTGTCCCTTCTCGCAGCTTCTGAATAGTTAATTATGATGTGGTTCTTTCTATAAAATTTTTCAATTTTCTTCTTGCTGAAACTACTGAACCTTGTCTGATAGTCCTCTAGTTTCCAAATTTCACATGTGTTCCTTTGGCCTGAATATTTTATAATGCATGAAAATGAACAAATACCTACATTCTTGAACTGCCTGCTGAACATTTGCTTTTCTATCAAGCTGTTTTGCAGTCCCTTCACTGTCCTATTTTACAAAAAATGCCAGTAATTTTTATGCATACTTTCTATTATAAGAAAAAAAAATTGTACTAATATTTATATCACCATTACTGACTCTCTGCTCCTTTTTTTTTTTTTTTTGCAAGATGAGTAAATACGCACATGTATGGTTTTGTATAAAATTACTTCCATGCCGATAGTGGAGGAACATTTTAATTAAGCCAAAGTAAAATATATCTGAGAGAGACGCACATTTTGACATCAGTTACAGATGAGCAATCCTATCAAAGGATATTGAATTCCACTGATGCTACAGAGCAAAGGTTCTTCCCCTGTAATTACACTTTAGAAATCATGTTTGTTGAAAAATCTAAACTGAGAGCAGGCACAACACCTGAAACTTTAGTTCAGCTTCTGTAGGAGACTTGAATGCTCTAGTGTTTAAGGTAGTAACCTAGGACTTGAGGTTTCCAGCCTAAAGTCTTTATTTCTTCATGGGTTTCTGCTATGTGATCTTCAATGAATCATTTAATACCAGTCTCTTTGAGGTGTTGCAAAATTTAACACCTGCTGTTTTCAAGGGAAGTTAAGAGCTGAAAGACCTAAGACATTGTCTCTCTATGCCTCAGTTGCCCTGCTGTGAAATAGAAGGGTTGCAAGGGTAAGAGCCTTATCTGCTCAGATATTGCAGTCATGAAAGCTGATACACATGGCATTTAAATTCTGCTCTCATTTTACTGAAGTGCATATAGGCACAAATCATTTAATGGTTCATCATTAACTTGGTAGAGCTTCTTAGGACTTTGATAATTTCTGAAATACTATTTCTTTAATGAAGCATTAACTAGAATAGCAAAATACCTTACTTTTTGACAAAATAGATTGATTTCTCTCTTCTGCTGTGAAGACTAAAATGGTTGAGGTGGACTGTCATTTACCATTTACCGGAAAAATTTCCTGAGAGTGTACGGTAGTAATGGTCACTCTTCTTCATGGCTTTAAGCATTCTTTTTCCAAAATCCTTCTCTCTTCTCTCACTTACTACCCTTCTATCACTTATGCTTTTTATAGCCATAGCATTGTGTCTTTTTTTTTGCATCTTTGCCTCCCCTTCTCCCACCACCCAATTTTCTTTGGGTGTTAGATATGGTAACCCAGAATTTGGACTAGAATAGATGGTACAACTGCTACAAACAAATGAAGCTGGCTAAGGCTTTTGCTGGTAGCCTGAAGAAAATCCCACATATGGAATTTTCAGTAATTTTTAACACAGAATAGAACAAAAAATTATTGGAGCAGTCCCTTTGGCATAATCAGATCAGCCTCCTCTCTTTCATAACTGCTCTTGCTGTGCTGTCATCCCCACCCTCACCCCCACTCCATGCCCTTCATCTCCTTGTCGACCTTCTCTCACTTTCCACCACAAATCCCCTCCTTTATGTGAGCATCACTCTCTCATGGCCTTTCCCAGGCAACATTATGCACAGTGGACTCCTCCTGTCATCCCTTCCTACTCAGTAAAATCACACCACTCTCCTCTTGGCAGCCTTCACTGTTGGGTTTAGTTACCTTGCCAATAAAGAAAGGCATCTCCAAAGTGAATCCTTCCTGGCAGCACTCCCTTTAAGGATAATAATTAGGAGCCTGCACTTCAGAGGCAAAATCAGTGAAATTAAAGGAGCAAAGCTTTGGCCAACCTGCTGTGCAAGGGAATGCTGCTGCACTTCCACCTCATGAAAAACAAACTTGGAAGAGTTCCTCTTTTGCATAGCTCCTGTTTTCACAGTAGCCAGGTCTTAAATTAATAATAACAATTTACAATAACAATAACAAATTAATAATAACAATATAGTCATAGAAATAGAGCAACTATGTATATAGATAGAATCAATGACATAAAGCCACTATTGTAACAATGGACTGGATGGGTTTCCCTGGCCCACAACACTGACAGAAGGCAGGAACAATGCTGAGTTGTGACTACCCTCAGTTCAATACTCCTTCTTCACTCCCTCCATGACCGCAGGACAGCTAGTGTTTAGCCCTGATGAGAAGGTCCCTTGGACACTCTTTACATGTTTGGGTTTTTTTAAGAAAATCCCCCAAATATAAATTTCAGATGCCACCATAACAAACATTTCTCAGCACAAGGTCAGCAGTGTTAGTGGCATCTCGTAGAAAATTTGTTTAATTTCATTTGTAAGAGATAAGGAACTTGTTAAACTTGAAGTGAACTTGCTCACACAAAAAAAATAGACTAACATGAGAAAGATATTTATATTATTTGCAGAGTCATCTTTTGGAGTGAATTCGAGCATTTAAAAGGAAAAAAGCTCACAATGGTAATCCTTCAGAACTGGTGTAGCACAAAAGGAAGAACATTTTATCCCTCTGTGCTAGAAAGCCATGTACCCAAGGGAACCTCTTTCAGCTAAGCATTAATTGGTGAAAGTCTGGGAGAAACATTTACAATTGCAGAAACTGTTTGCTGAGAAGATGGCTGATTTGCATAGGCATGTTGATTAAGCACTTTGTAAATGACATTAATTCATTATTTTACTATTCAAATTACCTTTAATTATTCTTGCATTCGACAACTTTGCACAGGGTACATCATCCTATTTGTTTGTACCAGAAAACATCCATCAGTTGAATAGACACAAAGATAAAGAAGGGAAAGCAGGACATTTCTCTTCCACTTTCATCTTGTCTTTTCTAGCCTGATAGCTTAAGGACTCCTTTTCCTCATTTTCGTTCAGAACTTCAAGTGTTACTTGTCTCAGTATTACCAGGTTGATTATGATTATCACTCTTTATGAGATAGAAATTGTCCCAGCCTCAGTGATCTTTCTGATGTCTTTAAATATACCCCCTAAATTTCACAGGTTTATTGTTTTACAGATTTCTCTGCAGTTGTCAAGTTTCAGTTGTGTGACACTGCACCCACAAATACCAAGGCACTACAGAACATATCAGTAAAACTGGGAAAAGGGAGAGATAGAATGAACGCTCTTCTCCAGTTCAGAGGGGAAAAAATAAAAGACAACAACACCCAGTAATTTCACTGCAACACTTACCAAAAAAATAATCCCAGATCTCTGAAATGCCAAGGCTTAATATGCTATGGCTATCACTGTGAGGTTGAATTCACTAAGTGTGTCTAGAGGCTACTGTGCTCCAGTAACAATGGATTTCCAAACCCAAAAGTCAGTAAGATTTTTATTGCACTACAATAGCAAATATTTAAATGTATCCAGAAACTAGATGCAAAGAATGACTCTCAAGCTATGTTGCTGCCATATTAAGGTCAGTGTAAGCTCTTTAAAATTTATTTTTTTTATCATCATTATTGTTTATTTAAAACTCATCTTTGACACTTTGAGACTCACAGTCATGCACACAACTTAATCAACCATACTCCAGTCCTTTTCTTGCTTGCCTAAGTCCAGTTTAAAAAGTTCTCTTCTGGTTCTTCCTTCTTTAGGAGGTGATTATGACCTCTTCACCATCTTTCTGTAAATACCACACTTCACTGTCTTCTTGCCCTGCACCATATTTTGTCATAGTCATCTCTTCTAAAACAAACTAAACTACCATTCTGTGTCACATTTATCAGACAGATTAGAACAACCTAGATGTTATTCAGACAGTGTTTGTGGTAGGTCTTTATCCAATGCCCCTGTCTATATGTGACCTGAATCAAAGCACTATCTCGTGGATAATTTTTTCACTGGGATTTTAAAACTAATCGAAGCCTCTTAATTGAAATGGATGAAGACAACATGTTCATTCATCCATATTCTACCAGAAAAATTAACTGCACATGGAATTAATTTATAGCACTTTGTTTACATTTAACGATAAATGAATATGAAAAATGAGTGACATGTTGGAGAAACATGGAAATTAAAAAAACCTGTATGGGAAAATATAATTGCCTGCCAAGAATCTATTTGTGCAATTTCAGCATCAGATAATAATCTGATTATTTTCAGAACACAGGGAGAGTTCTGAACACATTTCATCCTGTGTCGTTAACAAAATCATAAATATTTTTGTGCATGTGAATGTGTTCTTTAACATCTTTGTGATTTTCACAAAGTTCAAAAGCATCCTAATTTGAAAGTGTTTTCTGATGACTGTGGTTGGATTCAATTTCACCACCCCCATGTGGTTGGAGGGTGAAGATGCTGGGAGTTTTTAGCTTCATGGAATATGCCAAAGAACTGACTATGAAGTGGTAAGAAAGGCAATGGCTGTTCCTTCAGATTCCCATTTAACTGCTGCAGACAGGTGAAATAGAAAGAAGCTGAGATCTTCAAGATCAGAGGGGAAGTTGGTGGAAAAGGTAATTCTCCTCTGTCTAGACTCTCTAAATCCCAATCCATTGCCTCCTAATTCTTGTTATTTAGTATAAGGTTGAAAAGAACAGTTTTCATGCTGGAAATATCTCCAGGCATCATCACGAGCTGTGCCCTGCCTCATTCTGCCCTGCCCAGTGTTTTGCTGCAGGTAACTACGGGAAACCTTTTCCCCATGGTTCCAAGGCAGCAGTTAATTTTTCCTCATTTTGACTAATTCTGCTTTTTCTCAAGATAGATTTCCATAAGATTCTGGTGGGTATTAGCTGGAATTAGTAACAGTGATGTCTAGAGGGGGTGGGGGAAAGAAAAAGAAAGCAAGCAAGAGAGAAACCTTGTATGAACACAGCACAATTAAATTGATTTCGGGGTAAAAATCTCCTGTTGCCATAATCTCTTGCTACGTTACTTTATAATACAGAATCTCTTCCACTTATAGATGTCTGAATTTTGTGCTTCGCTGGTAAAATTGATTCTAAAAAATAAGTCGGAGTCCTGTTCTTCATCACCATCCCTGAAAGTACTCACACTTTGAGGGTGTTGGGATGTGCTTGGCAGTCAGCTACCTGCCAGTGTTCTCAGCACATTTTAACAGAGAATACTGAACATGGAACAGCAAGCTTGATCCTTTGACTATGAAACAGAGATGAACAAATTAAATCTTCTGGAGAAGACTTTTAGTTTGTTTGGTCAGGAAAAGAGTTTAAAGCTGAGTTGAGTTTTATCAGCTTTGCAAAAACAAAGCCTATGGTACTTGAATGTATTTCCTATCATCTAATTTATGGTGGATTATTCTAAGAGTTACACATCTACATTGTGGCATTCTTAGAAGTATGCAGCATAGAGGCTGAAGCAGAGGGTTATGAACTCATTTTGAAACTTGGAAAGTGGATGAAAGCTTGGTGTTTTTCATAAATAGATTTAAGCATGGAAAGCCAAAGGTTTCAAAAAGCCAAAAAATGCAAAAAGACTTCACTAAAATCCTAATCCCGAATACCACAAGGAAAATGTTTCATGGCACCTGATGTGTGTGGAAATAGCCATAAGTGCTGAAAATCTCCACCTGTATAAAAAAGGAGACAATTTTTTGTATCCCCAGAGCTTCCTACCCCAACACCAGTGAGGACTCATCTGTTTCTTCATCACCCTGCAGCTCTCCCAACAATGAAGAGGGACAGGCTTTCAGCCAGGGATGCTGAACCACTGCTGAACTGAGGGATGTCTTCCTTCCAGCTTTACTGCTAGATGGCTGCTGATTTTAAAACAGCTGATGTTTTGTCTCGTGCCTCAGTTTCTTTGACTCTGATAAGAAGGTAGTAAGGTTAATTTCCTTAATTGCTTATTTCATGCTTATTTGCCTTGAAATTTTCAGGCAATAAGCACTGTTAGAGTTCAGTGCTAGTACTTCTGCACTGAATTCATTAAGGCAGCTATGATATGTATCATCTTATCCACTGTTTCACCATCTATAGGCAAGTATAGAACCAACCAGCACAACCTTTATTTTTTCTTTATAAAGAACACAGAACTGACACAGAGTATTATTAGATGCTGTTAATATCTAACAAATCGATTTGGGATAGGTGAAAAATTACACTTTCTTGCAATTAACATCCAACATATTTGAAACATTCATTGCTTGAATAGAATTTAACTTCATTTTTAGTTGATTTTGTTTAATTTCGGAAAGATAAGCAGTGTCTAATCTGAATTATGTGTTTAGGTACTTTGTGCAACAAAAAGCTAAGCATGTATTTAAATGTTTTCCTGAAATGCAGCCTCCATTTTTAATTCAAGATCTACATGTAAACTCATTCTTTCAACAAGACTGAGATTTATTTTTTTTAATTTCATGTACCTAAAACTTCATTTTAAACTGTGTCCCTCTTAACAGATAATATGAATACTTTTTCCTCTTTCTTGCAAAGTGAGTTTGCGGCAGCATCTGCCGTAGAGCAAATTACAAGCTTGAGTCTAAGCTGCACCATAGCTAATTCCATTTAATATTAACAATTAGTCAGAGGTGTCTCGGACAATATGACCAAATAAAAGCTGCACTCAAAGAAATCCCAGTCCTTCTAATTTCAAGGCTTTGAGAGAGTCTTTGCTCTTGACGGCTCAAATAAATAAATAAATAAACGAGGCCAAGGAATTAATTTGAAATATTAATTAAAATGCAAATTAAATCCAGATTGCATGGGCTTTAAAAACTGTTCTCCGAAGTTTCCATGAATATAAAGCATGTGACAAGCTACTGTTTTAAATGAGATCTACATAAACATACAATGTGGAAAAACTGCTTGGCTTGAAAATAACCTTCCCAACACCATGAACGGCAAATAACGAGAGAAAATCAGCAGCAGCAGCAGCTCTCGTTCGTGACAGGGCTGTGTGTGAGGCTTGGCGGCGCGGCGGGACGCGCTGGGCGCTGGCGGCCGGCTGCCGGCGGGCCGGGGCGCGGCAGCTCCGGCGGGACGCGGCGTGCCCGGCTGGAACCGCCCCGGGAGCTGCGGAGCCGCCGCCAGCCGGCAGGCAGGACGGCCACCCCTGGCACCACCGCCCTGGCGTGTGCAGCCAGCCCAGCCGCGCTCAGGCCTCACACACTCCTTCCCTTTTGGAGTAAATGAGAGCAGAAAATACCCAGTTCTCCCCTCCATCGGGGCAGAGGTGTTCCGTACGAGGTGCTCCGCTCCTGAGTCGGCCAGCCTTGCTCACAGCGCATCCTGGCACTAGCAAGTGCCTCTTTCTGTGAAGTCTCTCCTTGATTGACTGCTCCAGATGAATAGCTGCGAGACAAAGATGAAATAAGGGCACCGTCTTAAGCAGAGACTAACTCAGGCATCTGGAAATCCTCTCTCCCAACATTGTCTTAATGTAAAACAATGCTATTGACAGATTACAATTTCTGTTTGTTTTCAAGTTCATCCCAGTTCCAAAATAAAGCCTTGTGTCTGTTGGGAAAGGGTTTGTTTTACTTCTGACCAATAGAGTTTTTATAGTTTACCTGGCCACTACTTCTGACTCTCTTCCAAGCAATATAACCTGGTTAACCAGTGCTGGTAGCGGGATGTGGGATGGCCCAGGCTCTGCTGGAATGGCTACGGCCAAATCACACCACCCAGCTCTTTATGAGGAAGATAAATGATCCTCAGGATACAATGTAAATAAGCAATTCAAGTACCTCTCCACAGCCTTGGAAACACCAGACTTTCTGAAAGAAGCTTGTACAGCATGAACAGTATTAAAGAGTCCATAAGGAAGAGAAAGATTCTGCATTAAGAGCTCCAGTGAAGCCATAGTAAATAATGCATAGGGCCACATGCTGAGTGACAAAGCTAAGAAGGAACATCAAACATCTGAAGGTCCTCTGAGGCTCATCCACCCTGCTTGCCGAACAGGCAGGTGCTCAGAGAAATAAAAGTATGTGACTGTGGACAAGAAGAGCCTATCAAATTGCAAAAGCTCTAGAAGCTGAGTTCAGGCTACACACCTGCCCTGCTCAGGTATTTCCTAGCCTGTAGATACAGGACTTGGTTGTGAAAAAATATTAATGTGAGTTTGAGGTGTGGCAGATAATATATGAAATTTATACTGCCCCACTAGGTAGAGCTTCTAGGAACACAAATGGAACACAATTTAATTTCCATACCTGGAAGAGTTGATCTCCCAGCATTTTGTCAGCCACTGAAATCATTGGTGTCCTTGGCCATAACTGCAAGCTCTACCAAGACTAATTAATGCTGCTTAAAGATCTGCCTCAGTGGGAAACACCATCTAGATGTGATGCCCTTGTCTTTAATTTCTGAGCAGACTTGGTTAAAAGAAAGTCAGGTATCTTGGCACAAAAGCGCCCTTTGTTTTCAGAGCTATCAGACTTTAAAGTATTTTTTCACTTAATTGAAAATAAAATTTCCCCAGAGTGCTGAAGTCTGCTCTTAATGCATGTGCACAGCTCTAATTAATGTTAATTATTTGCATTCACCAAGGGGAGAAGAGTATTACTTCAGGTGCCTACTTGGAATTTGTTACTTTAGCTCTTCATATGACTCCAAGTGATATACTCAAATGGGAAGATGCAGCTGCCTCGAGAACCAAGTGTCTGGTGCCTGAGGACAATCCAGATTGAGTGTAGGACAGGATGTGCTACACCACAAATAGCACAGCCAGGCTTCCTGCACCACACAAAGTCTGACTCACAGTGCTTGCACACACAGCAGCACAGAGATCGCTGTAAGTTCATTTTCCCTCTGCACATTTGGGCAGAGAACCCTTTTCATGAGATGCTTACATGGTGCCCAGCCAAACAGGCCATGAGCCTTGGTGCCACGCTGCCTCAGCACAGCCAGTAAACAAGCACTGCTCAGGCTGGGACCACACAAGAGGTCAGGAACGAAGCCCAGATCTCTGGAGATCTAAGCTCAAGCTTTATCTACTCAGCCACGCTTCATTTTGTGGCAGGGCCAAAGTTCCCAAGGAGTGTTTCTTACAGAGCACCAGTGAAACAATGAAGCAGAACAGATTTATTCCAGTTCAGGAATCTGATCCATACACTTTCCTTATAATAAACTGCAAAACCTGGACATCTTCCATGATCTTCCCCACATATGCAAGTTCGTCCAAACTCATCAACCTTGCCAGCATCTTTCTAGATGGTTACCCTTTAACTAGGGCTTTATTGGATTGCTGTAACCCAATTTGCTACAGCTGCATGACCCTGGCTCCTGTTTTGGAGCAGAGCAAGCTGAAGGGCAAAGTGCCAAGTGGGAGCCCACCTGCCAGGCGGCCAGTGTAGCTAGAAAGGACCAGTCTGAATGTGCACAATCTGGCGTGTGGCAAAGATGTGCTGTTTATTTTTCTTAACGACAAAATTAGCACATTGATAATAATCAAACAGAGCTGTGTGCAATGGGGGGTTATTTAATTAACAAACATGCTTTTTCAGGTATGAGCAGAACACAGGCACTGTGCAAGCACCCTTGCAAGCTGTCATTCATGTCCCTGGGAATCTCATATGCAAACTGCCTTCAGCTTCCTTTGTCTGGGCTTGCTCTGGAGAGGAGGTGGATCCTACTTGCCTTTTTTATTCACATATTCTCTTTCTGCACAGAGCTATATTTTTGCTTGCAACCAAGAACATGGATCACATCTAATAGAATGGGTTGCTTTGAAAAGCCCAATGGAAAAGGCTTTGTTCCAATGTGTCCACAAAGTAGTGTTGGAAGTGCTGCCTCCTGCTACTTTTATCTACAGCACATCCTTGTATCTCACAACTGCCTTATCAAAATTGGGTTTTCTTCCGATTAAATTACCTGTGGCTTTAATATTTAATAGACAGAAACATCTTAGTCCGTGGCTACCTTCATTTAATGCAACGGCTTCACAGGCATGATCATGATCTTTGTTGTATCCAGCTCTAAGGACCCATCCAGCAGCAGAAGTCAATAGTGGTGATACAAATGCTCTTCTCTGGGTTTGTTACATATCAAAGGAGTTGATGCAGCTGCTCAAAGCTGCATCAGCCCACCTGTGCCATCTATGTAAGAGGGAAGCTGGTCAGCAGACATGCAACAGGAGAGGTTTTTCTGTTGTGTGCTGTCCTTCAGAAAGAAGGCAGGTGAGGAAGAACAGCAGTAGGCTCTTTATACAAAAGTCAGTTCAAAGAGTAGCAGATGTTTTCAATTTACCCCTCTTCAAGGGACATCACCACACTGAACTTTCTTAAAATAGACTCATAAATTCCTGACTCCAACAGTTTCTATTTCAAAAAGTCCAGAAAAACATTCAATACATAGAACTCAGGTTTACTTTTACTTAGAAGCAATTTGCTCTAGAGGAAATCCTAACCTGAAATTTGCCAGCTTGCTTACAACTACTCTAACAGTCAAGGTTATTCAAATATTAAGTTTTTACTCATTATTTTATGGAGATAAAGTCCAGGTGTGGATTGAATATTTCTTCAAACATTATGGCTGGCTGTATAGAAAGTTTTAGATTTCCTTTGCTTCAACTTTGAATTTTACTTATTTTGTTTTGTTCTGGTTTTTTTATTATTTTTATCAGCACTAAAATCTATTCTAGGTAAGTCCAGATAGCAATAACCAGCTCTCAAGAGTTTGCAGGGTAGTCAGTACCATGATCCAGCGACAAGGTAGCATTTTAATGGGGCAGTTAATTTAGTGAGGGCAGTTATGTAACTAGACTTGAATTTCTCTAGCTAGCTTGGCTAATTTGGGGTTGGTGAAAGACAGAAGCAGATTGAAGAGAAGAAATTTAATGGATATAGCCATATATCAGCTCAGGAAAGGAATGTTCCTCTCAGGGGCTCTAGGCGTGTTTAAAGAGCCGTGTGGGGTTGTAGGAAGCTCAGCATGGCAGTCATGGTTGAGATGGGAGCGCCTCATCAGATAATACAGGCACAAATCTGTGAATCGGTGGTGCAGAGTCACTGAGCACTGGGACAGAGACAGTCAATGAGATGAGATGAGTCAGGAGAAGTGTGACAGAAAGGCGGAGGAGGATGTGAATAGATTGACATCCCAACCAAGAATTGCATATTCATCATTGTACCTATTCATTAAAGGAATCAAAGAGCTGCAGGTAAAAGGCCAGAAAAGAAAGGATTAAAGTCATCCACGAGCACTGGAAAACTGCCGAGTGGGATTTTGAGAAGTGTGGGTAGGAGCTAAAAAGGTAAGATCAAAGCTAAAGGCTATTGTCATGTAGAGCCAAAGAAACTTGGAAGGCAGAGTTTGTGATAATAAAAAAAGAGAATAGTGCTGAAGTCCAAAAATAAATTTAATTTGGCCAGGAGGAGACAAGATACAGGACAGATGTGGGATTAAATGGATAGCAGGAGCAGGTTGTGTGGCTGAAAAAAATGGAAACATGGGGTGAAATAGTTCTCAAAATGATCAGAGAATTGCCTTTTTAAAG
Source organism: Phainopepla nitens (assembly GCA_013400175.1). Taxonomy (NCBI): domain Eukaryota; kingdom Metazoa; phylum Chordata; class Aves; order Passeriformes; family Bombycillidae; genus Phainopepla; species Phainopepla nitens. Next base: position 201,541 of record VXBQ01004188.1, on the reverse strand, counting down.
GGCTAAATACAAAGAAGAGGGATGTTAAGGATGGAGTCAGTAATAGTGAACACAAGGCATATATGGAGGTGAAAACCTCTAAAAATTATAATGTAACCAGTGATGTTTGCATTGTAAGTACCGAAATAATAAAACTATTCTCTGCTGGTTTGGAGGTGAAGAAAATGTTGCGGGGGCTGGAGAGAGTTTTCTGTCTCTCTCTCATGTTTTTTCTTTTATCTGTGTTTTCCTAAAACACATGCAATGGGCAAAAAGTCCATCATCAACAATCAAGCTTGGGGCAAAGGAATAGGGAAAAAGAAGGAAAAAAGAGAGATCCAGAACTGTGTATTTAGCCAATTTTGTTGTTCCTTTTGTCATGGACAAAACTCTGTAAGAAAAGTTTGGAATTAGCACGTGCGCATATACACATATATAACTTTCAATTGAAAGCACTGAAAATAGTAAATGCTCGGAGAGATGGATATCATGGGTTTGGTTTAAGGCATAATCTCTATTCCTTTTGAGTTTATGGAGCAAGAAGAGCTGTTGAAATTGAGTGAAAGCTGCAGACAGTCTTTAATCAATCTCCAAAGCTCTTTATTGCAAGTATAGTATAAAGCAATAGAGATTAATGTCGGTTTCTATAAATCACAGCAAAAAAGCATCTTCTCTTTCACTGCCAGGGGTGTAAATATCTTCCCTTTTTTCTCAGATTTAACTGTAGCATGCTGGCTGAGAAGTTCTTTGGGGGAAGAAAACACAAGCACAGTGTCATGCACTTCTAAAACAAGTAAATTTAAAAACAACTTGTATGTTTATTTACAGAACTGGAAACTGCTGGAAGTTTTAGGCACCTAATTCCTACTGAGCAACTTTGAAAATGTCAACCCATCTAGAGAAGAGTACTGCCAATTAACTGCAGCTACCACTGGGACAGAAACCAGACACACAACAAGCAGCAAGTTGTCTTTCCAGGGCACATCCCACAGATTCCAGGCAGAGAATCCAACAGACATATCACCTTTTCCTTTGTGAAAGTAGTGGTTGGGCATTTCTTATTACTACCTTCTATTTTTTCAATTTCTTTTTTATTCTGTTTGTTTGTTTGTTTGTTTGTTTGTTTGTTTGTTTGTTTGTTTGTTTGTTTGTTTGTTTGTTTGTTTGTTTGGATTTTTTGAGTAAAAGGGGAAAAAATAAAGTGAGTGACAAAAGAAGTTATAAAAAATTCCAGGGCTATATTAAAAAAATATCTCTATCCATGTGGCTTCAAGCCTATTTCATGTTCAATTATGGCTTTATACTGTAAGAAATGGATTTAGAGCAGAGAGAACAGAAAGTCCTGGGACAGTTCATGTTGCAAAAATAAAATGCAAAATGGAAAGTTATTGCCATATAAGAGAGGCAACAGAACAGCTGTACTTTCCTAGCACTCCTGCCAGTGCCACTGTCCCATCATTAGCTGTTGCTTGGATGCTTCTACCAATACCTCCCAAGAAAACTTCAATAGCTGTCCTTTTATTCCTGTCCCGATCTGTACGACTGCAATGCATCACCTGCCCAGAGAGAGATCCTGCCTTTTTAATGAGATGGTCAAACCTTCTTGGAATAACTGTGAAGAGGGATGCTCCCTCCCCCAGGAGGAAAGACACAGTATTCAAGCAAGGTTATTCCTCTGGAAAACTCTCTGAAGGAATCTTTCCATATATAGAGTGATTGTAAAAGGGAGTTGATAAAAATTATCCTTGTGGGGTAGGCACTTTAATTTTCCGGGGCACTTCAGCATAAATACTGTGACTGCAGATTAGAGGGCAAAGAATTGGATCTTAAGGAAGAGGAAAGTAGAAGAGAAGTCCATTCATCTAAAAAGTAGGGGCCAGTGTCAGTCAAAATACAGCATAGTAGCACACAAGTGAGCCTTCAGAGAAGTGGTGTCTCACCTGAGCTCCCTGTATAACAGCTGGAGCTTTGCAGAAGGCCATGGTAGGTTGAACCAGCACACAAAAGGCTGAACTCTTGGCAAAATGTTCAGGAAATGTATTACCACACCAAAACCTGACGCAAAAGATGATTTAAAAAAAATTTACAACCTTCCCTTTTGCTGAAAATAAAGTTGTGCATAGGCTGAGTGAGAAAAATGTTTTGTATGTTCATCACATTTTTGAGCTCAAAGGCAGAATAGTGACAGAAGATTCAGTCATTGCACTTGGAGGAGGTTCCTACAAATCCCCCACTGATATGTCTGAATCATTTTTTCTGTTATCATTCTGGTTAAAGAGAGAAACTTGAATGGAGTTTTCCTTTGGGCTTCAGCACCAAATGTTGAAAATACTACTTGGATTAAAATCCAGTTAAGGAACAATTTAAAGCTATGGTATAATGTTTTACTGAGTTCCACACCAAACTGCAAAACAAGGTTGAAGTTACTAGAATATCCAAACTGAACTCAGATATTTTTGTTTCTGACTTTTGATAAAAACTTTCAAGGAAAGAATAATTTTATTCCAGAAGCATTTAATAATGCCAAGATACTTGCTCTGTTTTAGTTAATTAAACTTAAGGAACATGGAAGTGGATAAAAGTTCATTAAATAGGTACTGGCTGATGGTGAATTGGAATACTAATTGAGATTTTATGTTCAACAAAAGAGATACAAATGGAAATGCACTGTTATTCTAGTGAATGCCTCACATAAAAGGCCCCAATGGAGCAGAGAATGCATGAAGAAAATTGGATTGTAAAATCTCTGAGATAAAGATCAGTCCTATGAAACACGATGCCCCATTGCTTGCTTTTCTATTTTGAGAAGATTCTTTTAATAATGCCAACAAATGATGCAGTGACTGCTGTAGGTGCGTTTGAAAGGTTCACAGTCAGATTCAGAAATGAGGCAGTTAGATTCAGGGCTTAAAGTACAGAAGGGGATGTGATGGGACCTTCATTTATTTAATGGAATGTTTGAGTATCCCTGGCTTAAAGAGCATGAAAACCTTAGATTAGAAAGAGTGGCGTATTCTGACGTTGTTCTTTAAACTCTTGAAGTGTGGTGGCTATTCGGCTTGGAAAACCTTTCCCCAGTTGAATTTCTAGCATAACCCTGAAATGCATGTGAACTATTCAAACTCAGAGGAGAAAAAATGGGTATGGGCTAAACTGAGTATTCAAAATGTTGTTTCTGAAGCCTGGAGAACACAGCTGAACCATGTGCTTCCCCCTGGATTTCCCCCTCTAGTAACCGGCACTATCCATGTGTTGAAGGAGATGCCTTCCGTCTCCAAGCCAGCTTCTGAGATGCTCCGTGGGAATGCATCTGACTCTTCACTATCAGTGGCAGAGGTAGTAACAGGCTTCCTTGAAACACCAAAAAGAAACTGTGGATATGGCATTTCCCATACCTTCTGGAACCCAGCTTATCTAAAGCACTGACAGCCAGTAAAGAAAATTACGGAATGGCAATAGGAAGTGATAAGAATCTACACAGAGAAGGGCTGAATTTCAGGACATTTTTCTCTACCTGAAGTAAATGTTCATTGTAGGGCAAATAATCACTTTAATATGTACTTTATTTTAATTACACGTTGAGACAGAGCTGTTCGTATATTAACTTCCATATAGAATTCTCCCAATATTGTTATGTGGTCACATCAGACGCAATTTGAGCTGCTCCCAGAGTTCACAGCAAGATATTGAATCTAGACTTATGTTCTCTGTGTCCAGACAGCACAGTCTCTATGCATGTAAATTACTATTAAAAAGCCCATTGATCTATTTGAGTTTTTCAACTGTTTTGTAAGATAATTCTGACTGTACAGAGACATCTCCAGACAGCCTAATTCCATCTACATCCCTGTGTCTTCAGTGCTGTCTAGCCAGGAGGAATCATTAAGCACAGGGGCTCGAGTGGGATTTTGGATGTTAAGAAAATGTGTACAAAAGTAGGGAGTGCACTGCCCTGGAGTGGATTCCCCAGGGAAGGGCAGGGAGTACTCATTATTGAAGGTGTAAGAGGCAGCTGGCAGGAACACTATCAGTGTACATCCTGACATTGGGACAAGGGGGAATTACGTGGTCTTTGATCTGCCTTCCAGTCATATGTGATGGTTGTTGTACAGTCATGGTGATTTCTGTCAAAATAGCTTAAGGGTGCCTCACAATATAGTAAAAATTAAATTCAGATGTAAACAGGAATCCCGTCAAGTCTAGTTTAAAATACATGCAGGTTTGGCATTCCAAGAATACAATAGATGTAAAAATAGTATGCCTGGTAATTTAGGGGGCTTTATAGATTATTCCTAGACTTTCATGTCATATATGAAGAGCCATTAAAAATTCAACTGGTGTTGAGCCAGCAATTCAAAAATAAAAAACACTCATTTTGTGGACCATGTTTCAATCATGCACCAACACAATAGGAATATAGGGAGACTGCCATGATCTCAGGTAAGCAAAACACATGAGATCACCCCTGTCACATGTGAACAGAAAACATGATCCAGGGTGTGCACTGAACCAGGAGTTTCTCACTGAAACCAAGATTTCTCCCAGTCTTCAGCCTGTGCTAGTCACAGGTGATAGGCTCAAGAGCAATCCAAACAATATGCAGACATTTTCAGGTCTCAGTAATTTGTTTGTCTACAAATAATAAACTCATGTGTTTGGCTTTTGCCTTGTTCTCTCTAGTAATTCCAGTTTAACAAAGTGCCTTGATCTTTCCATCTCCTCTAGGTAGTGATACTCACTTGAGTGAAATTCATTTACCTGTAATGACAATCTGCACAGAGTAAAAAAGGGAGAAGGAAATTACATATGAGAACACTCTGACACTGTTATTTCCACTACTTGGTAAAAACCAAATACTACAGACAGAGCCTCAATTGAGCTGTGAAGGTTATTTGATTTCTTCATGTTCTGCTGACGATTTACCATCTGTTGTCCCGAGAACAAAGTTAAAGGGAGTATTCGCACTACAAAAATGCCCCCTGGTAGGACATGTGTTCCTCTAGTATTGCTCTTTTCCTCCATATCCTGTTTCTCACACTATCTCTACATTAACATTCTAAGTTAACTTTGCGAATCCTGATGTCTTCTAATCATATTTATTTTTATCTCACCAGCATTCATATAACCTCTGGCTGTGATCAGCTCCCTAGGGAAGGTGCTCCTGTAACTGCCTATGGAGGAGATCTCCCCTCCCTTCTCTGAAGAAGCCAGTCACTGTTAGAGAGAGAACACAGGATTAGATGGACCACTGCTTTCATCCAGCAGGCAAATCCCTCTTGAAGCAATTGAAGCTGGCTTTGGGCAGTGATTAAATGAGATGCTGCTAGAGGAAACCCAAAGAGTTACAGGACGCCTTATTTGATACAGAATGGCTTTCCTTCCAAATCAGTAATGCCCAAGTAAATTCACATTATTTTCCTGCTTCAAAAGCTATGCAGCTATAAGAAGAACAGAAGGACTCTCATATCCTTGCCAATACAGACATGCTACTTCACTGTACTGCTGTGTCCAAGATAAGACTTTCAGTGTGTTTGAGGTTTAACACCCCAAATGTGGTGTGCAGCTGCAAAGCATGGTGCTCTCTATGCAGTTATCATCCTTTTTCCCTGGTTATTTGCTATTTTCTCCAGCTGCTTTTAAATGAAAAGTTTTCATTATCACCCAAATAGTGATCATCTGAAGACTGAACAAGACTCATCTATGGCTCTGGAGTAGAAACTGTCTCTCCGTTTCCAATCCTCTCACGTAGCACTGATTGCAGAGTCAATACTCCTTTGCATTAGCAGAGAGTTTGTACAGCTCCATGCTCTCCCTTGCCTGCTGTTACTGCTTCTCCAGGCACTTAGGCTTAGGCAGCTTCATGCAGATCTCTCTACTCACCTAGTCTGAAGGAGTTTAGGTAAGATCCTTCGAAGTCTGGCTTTTTTGTAAGGCAAGGCCATGTAAAAACAGCAGAGCCCAAGAAAATGACAGAATAAATGATTAAAAGCTACAGCTATCAGTTCAAGAGTTTTGACTTACACATAAAGTCTTTTAATGGAACGTTGAGGCAGGATCAAGCTCTTAAAGTGCATAAATGGATATACCCTCAAAGCAAGTATAACAATCCTTTATTTTTGTTGATGTAGAAATAAGGCTAAAGGAAGGAAAAAAAGCCAGAGTTTCAGCAGTCATTTTTATATAAACTGTAGAGGATGGGAGGGTTAATATGAGTCATTAACTCACATTTCACCCAGATTAGCAAAACAATGGATTGTTTCTCTTCATTTACATGTACTTTGCCCTGAGTTTCTGGAGAAGCTTTGCAAATATCCTTCTGTAGTTCCATCCTGAGACAGGCTCTGCACAGGGAGCTGTCCACATCACAGTTTTCAGGAAGCATGGGGGTTTCCTGAACTGCTGCAGACAGCGGTGCAGCAAAATTCAGTTTGAAAAGGCTCGAGAGGTTTGCAGTTAATTACTGGGTTTCAGGATTTTCAGAGGAATGCAGCCGCCGAAGTGATCTACACCAATCTGCCCTCCTCACTCTTTTGCCCTTCTTTTGACCATGTGGTGACACTATCTCTGTTGAGGACTTTGGAAAGAAGTCAAGTAGCTAATGAATGCATCAGGCCGCTCCTTTAGAGGACTTTGCATCTGATATGGGAGTTATAGTTATTAACTTCTCTGGCAGCCCATCATTTAATTTACCTGCTACTGACCCCTTTTGTGCGTCCAGAGGATAATCCAGTCCACAAGAGCCCTGCTGTAGGAGATCACTGTCCTATTCCCAATTTATCTAATGTAATCACTTCGCTGCCTTCCTATAAGAGCTTTATCCCATCAAGAAGCTTTGGAATAATGTAGAGACATTAGAGATTAGAATTTATTGATCCTGAAGTTCATAAATTTAATGAAAATCATGATTCTCCAAAGGAACTTAATCTTCATTTGTTCTTTCAGTGGAGGTGTCAAGATTTAGTTTATGATTCATTAACCCGTTGCCCATTGCTACTTTTTCCATATTCAGATTTTCAGGAAAAGGAAAAGTACCTTATAGTACTTACATGCAGTGCTTTCCCTCAGCTGCTTTTGTTTGAGACACCAACTGATAGCCTCTGGTTTTAAAGTGAGAATAGATGTGATTTCTCTCACTGACTTCAGTGGAATCTGGCCCAGACCTTCCATGAGAACATCCGTGCCATTCAATATAGACACACTTCCATTCAAAAATGGTATTAAAGGAAAATACATGCCTGAAGATTATTTGTTCAGTGTTACTTGTAGGTAGTAGCTGTTACATATATATGTAGGCAAACACGAGACACCAAGAAATAATTTCTCCATCTCTACACTATTGCTGTCTATTGTTTTATTTTTGCTGCAGAGCACCCTAAAGGCCTCTTGTCCTCTAACTTGGGAAGGCTGACTTACAATCTCAAAGCAAGAGAGTCAGACCATTGACTGAACTCAGACCTGTTATAACATCACTCTCTGCAGTGGCTTCCCTGTTTATATATCAGATTTCTTTTTAAAACACTTAAAAGTTTCTTTATAGAATAATTTAGTTTGGAAGAGACCTTTAAGATCATCAAGTCCAACTGTTAACCCAGTACTGACCAGTCTACCACTAAGCCAGGTCCCTAAGTGATCCATCTACACTTTTTAAAAATACCTCCACGAATGGTGATTCCAACACTTTTTTAGATGGCCTGTTCCAATGCTTGACAACCCTTCACAGGGAGAATTTTTTCCTAATATCCAATCTAAACTCCCCTGGCACAACTTGTGTCAGTTCCCTCTAGTTCTCTTGCTTGTTATCTGAGAGAAGAGACTGACTCACACTTGGCTACAAACTCCTTTCAGGTAGTTGTAGAGAACTTCCTGACCCTCCTTTTCTCCAGGCTAAACACCCCCCATTCCCTCGGCTCCTCCCCCTATGACTGATCCAGACCTTTCCCTAGGTCCATTGCCCTTCCTNCTAATATCCAATCTAAACTCCCCTGGCACAACTTGTGTCAGTTCCCTCTAGTTCTCTTGCTTGTTATCTGAGAGAAGAGACTGACTCACACTTGGCTACAAACTCCTTTCAGGTAGTTGTAGAGAACTTCCTGAACCTCCTTTTCTCCAGGCTAAACACCCCCCATTCCCTCGGCTCCTCCCCCTATGACTGATCCAGACCTTTCCCTAGGTCCATTGCCCTTCCTTGGACTTGCTCCAGCACCTCAAAGGCTTTCGTGTAGGGAGAGGCCCAAAACTTGATGAAAGTTCTGTTGAAAGCGAGGAATTGGTCTCATTGTTACTTTCTGATACACCCTAAATAGAAAGAGAATTTGACTGAGTTTATTGACAAAAGTTCAGCACCTCTAGCTGCTGTACTCACCCCTAACCCTGGTATGAAACCTTTCAGCTAAGAGAGGGTTTTCAGCTAAGCAGCTGAACTGAGAAGGGTTAAGTGATACTGCTCAGATACTGCACAGTTAAGCTATAGAGAACTTAGAGGGAAATAAAGATATCCATCTTCAAGTCTTCTGTACTCCTAATAACATGTTCCCAGAATAACTCTGTGTATTTCTGTTCCACCACACACTTAATTAGAAAACTGCATTTCACAAACCTTTCCTGTTTTAGATGCTTGCTATTTTTTCCACTTGATAAAACCTTGTGATGAAGTCCACAGTCTTTCTGACACATTGAGAAAAAGCCATAATCAAGGGTAGAAAATAAAAGAATAATAAAATAAAAATAAAATAATAAAAAAAACCCACCCCAACATATACAAGAAATGTGGACAAGAATTTTGAAATCTCTGGCATTTCTTCCAGAAGAGCTATATTTGGCACTGGGATTTTTTAGAAGGAAAGGGCAATCCACATAGGCAAAGCGGCTACATGACAGCTGTTCACATCCGCTCTGGAGCTCACGGAAGTCAGTGGAATCCTGCTCATTGATTTCAAGAAACTTTAATGCCCATCTTTGATCTCCACTTACCCCTTCTCAGCTCACGAGGCCTTTTCCCAGCATTGATGCAAATAATGCAATGCAAAGCTTGTCTTTGACCTTCTTTTGTCCTGCACTTATTTTACTGCCCAAGATTACTCCTTCATCTGGTGTCATGAAAAGCAGCCATATTTAGATTTTGCCACCAGGACAATGTACATTTTTGGTGACTGTAGTTTTCCTCATGAGCAGAGCTGAAACATCATGGAATAAGGGCAGACTGTCTGCTCCCTAGGCAAACTCACCAAGGGAAGCCACAACCAAGCAAAAAGAGATGTGACAATGGTTTCTTTCATTATCTCACTACTATTCTCAATTAAACATCCTCTCACAGGACTGGTCTTTCAGATTAAAATCACAAGCAGAAAATAAGAACACAAGAAGATGAAAGTGGCTGAAAATCTTGGGGGGGGGAAAGGTATCTTGATATACCAGTCGATAGACAAACTCCTTTCTGTGTAGATTTTGACAGAATTAGCAAAGATAAATGCCTGTGGGAGGGCCACTCACTGTCTGGGTCACTTAAGACTAACAAGAGTACTTTTAGAGTATAGCTTTTACTTCAGAAATTGACCCCAAAAATTCTCCTGTAGAGGACAGGTACATGGTTGACTGCACTTTTTCTCACTTTCTAGTTTTCTCTCTCTCTCCCGACATACCCATATGGCAAACAGCCCTTAGCAATTTTTCTCTAAAATTCTGCCTATAGCAAAGTTAACATTCAGGCACAAAGCCCCAGGCTCTTTGCACTCTTAAGTGTTTTAGTTTCAGTATTCTTTTCCTAAATTTCTATGTCCTAGAAGCAAGGAGTGAAAACAGCCATTTCAGCCACTTCATATACAGACTGAGCACACACTTCTGCCTATACCTTCTTTACAAAATGTAATCTCTGCTTCAATATGTGGTAAGACTGAGCTGTACAATCCATGTGCCCTCAGTAACTCAATAGCAGGTTCACTAGCCATAGTGACCATGCACTTGTTGTCAAGCTCATGCAGAGACACAAGCAGATATGGCTGGAAAGGCCATCTTTCCAGAGAGTTCAACAGCAGGAAACAGAGGAGGCCAAGGCACTCCTTGATCCTTCTGGAACTGGGAGTGTCCAAAGAGCATCCCAAAACTTGGGTACTTAGAGCGCATTTGATGTTGCTGCCAGTGCTTGGGAAGGGATATTATATTTAAAGGTGATATAGCCATGAATAAACATCCAACAAAAGCCTGATCCATGACCATAATCTTGAGAAGAACTAAGCAGAAATGTCAGAGGTGTCCTGGTTAATGCTGCACCATGCTGTGCAACTGGATATGTGTTAATAAAGTCACAGCAAGAGTGCTTGAGAAGTCATAGCATTTCAGGGTCTTGACTTGTTTTTTCGGAGAAGCTGTATTTGTTTCTCGTCATAAGGAGGTTCTGTGGCAGCCTGACACACCAATTTTTAGTGTATTTTGGGACTGATTTGTTTTACTATACTGCCTCTTTTACAGGGCTCTGTCAGTGGAAAGCCGCTTAACGTTGTGGATTTACTGGGTAGAGAGTAGAAAATTGGCTTTTTTCAAAGAGAGGCTGGCCTTTGCCTATAGTCTGGAGGAAGGCTTGCAGAGCTATGTGTTACTTTATGTGCTTTGTTAGCAATGAGTTAGACTGAGAGCATCAAATACATCCAGCTCTGGAACAACAGTCGCACTGATTTCTGTGACCATGGCTTTGTGTCAAAAAGGTCCATTCAAGGAGCAAGAGGAGAAAGGCTTTTTGACTGCAGAACCTGAGCAAGGCTCCAGTAACAAACTCAGCATGATCTCAAAATTGCAGCTCATTTTAGCTACCTGAGTGTAGTTACCTCAGATTAGGAATGTACATGGCAGTCTATGTCCAGTCTTTGAAGCAGTTCATATGATCAAACACAATAATTTCAGTATTTCTGTAACATAATTATTTCCCTGAGGATATTTCCAAACACCAGGGAATCTCTGGAGAAAGTCTCAGCTCTACAAGTCCACTAAGTGGACGAGTTGGTCCAAGCCTTGCCAAAAGCTCTGATCCTGAAGGCTGCATTAACAGCACTGGCAAATGATGTCATCAGCACCTTAGTTCTCATCTCCTTACAATGTCCTCCAAAAGCTGTCACAGATCCTGCACTGAATTTTGTATTTCTCCCCTATTAAGGGTCACAAAGGCTGAGCGGCAACATAGTCAAAAGGGAAAAATGAAAATATAACGGAGTTGATCTTAAACAAAGGTGTGCAACGGAGCAGAGATAACTTATGTCAGGAGAAAATCCAAGTCTTAAAATATGCTCAGCATGCCTAGGACAACTATTTTCCACATCAGCAATAACTGAAAGACTTGGTGGCAGCTTTGTGGGTTCATCTTTTCCAGTGGTGCAGCCAAATGATGCTCATCTATGAGAAACAATTTAAGGATAATGTAATCATCCTGCCAGTGTGATTTACTACAGATTCCATTGACCCAAAAGATCACTGCAATTCCTCAAGCACAGATAACCTGGTATTATTCCATGGCTGAAAAATCATTTTTATACATATATATACATATATCTTTATATGTGTGTGTGTATATATATATATATAAAAGTCCTTTATTTACTGTAACAATGAACTATAATGATCTGATCAGGCATCACTGCCTCAGCAGAGGCAGCCTGACTCCATAAAAGTACATTAAATCATTGCTGCTAGGATTATGAATAACTTATGGGAGTCCTCAAGAAAGTCCTATGACAATTTAAAATGAGGCAACAGCTGTGTGTATGCTATTCTCCTTCCTCCAAGAAAAACTTTTAATTTATAAAAGCAGTGCATTGTTCAATATCCATTGTGTTTTCTTCATTAACTCCAAGGTTTGCCTCATCTCATTTTTCCACCAAAGGGAAAGAATATATTGAGCTGTCAGCGATGTTATCTGTGAAGAGAGGCTGCGGATTTCATATATTGAATATAAGCTTTACAAATAGTCAAGTAATAGGAAAGGCTTTGTAATAAAACACAGGTAAAAATAAGCTTGCAAAAATCAAAGGGAAAAGAAAAAAGTCTAAATTGTTTATATAATCAGTTACACTCCCCTGAGTTGTTGATCTGTCTCTTCCTTTTGAAAATTTTCTCTTGTATTTTCCAGAGCTGGTAAACCAGTATTTGAAAACAGCTGCAGAAAAAGAGTATCTCAATTGCTTCACAGATATTGTGATCCAGCTCTTATCCATGTGGGAGGAAGCTCAGGCGTGCACATACATGCACATACTCTCTGATCTGACTTGGTTTTGGAAAACTGAAGTAGGACCTGAGCAACACTGACTGGGTAAGATCAAAGAGAGTGAAAGGAGGTCTCTGTGAAAAGTTGGGCCTTGGTCATTTCATTTGATCCTGAACCATTCAACAGGGGAAAACCTGAAATGCAAAAGAAAGGAGATATGGTTACAGACAGGCTAGGAGTGAGAAGAGATTGGAATCATCTCCATGAAAATGGCAATTAAACAAGTTTGAGTGGGAGAACTCTGATGCTGGGGTGTGGGAAGTCATCCTGAGAGGCTGAAGGAACCTCAAAAGTTTTGAAAATGTTATCAGTATGGATGGACTAGGAAAAACAATTGAGAAGATGGAGAGGATTTAGATGACCAGAAGGACTGAAATGAGGTCAAAAAGATATTTAAGACTTTGGGAGTAGCCATTTCAACACAATAAAAAAGGAAAGATTGAATTTACAAAAATAAACCACTTACATGGAAATAACTGAGGCGGGAATCAGGCAGCAACAGGAGCTGGAGGCAGTGTAGGGGTGAGATTGAGAAGAGGCTTTGTGAAGAATGGCCATTGAGTAAAATATTTCCTAGAGTGAGATGACAAAGAGCCATAAAAAGGATAGAGGAATATGAGTAGGAGTATCGAACACCATGGGAATGGGAGAAATAACAGACCAGTGCAATGACCAATCCACGGGTGACTTTATAGTCTGTGGCACTTCTGGTAACTTCAGGTTGTATGATAAATTACCTTGATATATTACATTTTAACACAAGACACTCAGGAACACAATCTCACTTAAGTAAATGCAATGTGTTCCCAAGCAAATGCTTTCCATATTCCATCCCAACTGTCTTCAACTCCTGGGATAAATGTTGAGGCACATCACAGAAATAGTGCAGACTGAGATAGGAATATTACATGTCTGCCAAACCTTTCCCTGCCAAACTGACTAAAGAATCAATATAAAAATAGATGAAATTGCATTTACTTATATGCCCCATGTATTTGTTTCACACACAATCCCCCAGCAGTCTTGTCTTCTCTATAACTCTCTCTTTCATTTCTCTTAAATCTAATTTTCTTTGCAGCAGTTCAGCTCTAGATGCTACAGATTTTTGTTTGTTTGCTTGTTTGTTTAGTGAATAATCATCCAAAACCTCTAGAGTATATCCTTTTTTAATCTAATGTGAAATGTTAAAAGCTGCTTACCAGTAAATTATCTCTTTCCAAATTATGTGCACACCAGATCCTACAAGTCAAATAAAATTAAACTGAAGTTTGGTTTCCACTTTGGTAGAGATAACTTAGAAACTGGCCCTGGGGCACACAGTCAACTGACTGGCTGTCTGGCTTAATAGCACAAAGCACATACTGTAATTATGCCCATCATTTCCTCTTAACCACTCATTGCTGCAAAATGAGCACTTCAGCGATGTTTACCTACTTTTTCAGGGATAAGGTACATCATGAAATTCTACTGGCCAAACAGAACTGCAAGCCACAGCTTATAGATCGCTGCTTTTCAGGAATAAGCTTGAGGTGTTTGAGAGCTAAACATCATTCAATAGGAATGACAATAGCTCAGAACTATGCCTCCCCAAGCTGCAGTTTTCAACTCCTTCTGAACTTCATTTGGAGTATCCTGCTTATTTGCACAACGGTGTGCTAGAACAAGACCTTGTAAGGAATTTGATGGTTCAGACATTGCCTGACAAAGATTTATCTTCTGCTTTGATTACAAATGACTTTTTATTCCAAAGTCTGGGTTTCTCGGTCTCACAATCAGAGCCTTTGTGATGGAAATGCCTCATGAGAAAAAAAAGTCCCATCCTTTAAGGGTAAAACCCTACCTCTGCTGAAATCAAGGGCTGTTTGACCCCTTACAGACTGTGCAAATTAAATGCAGAGAGAAAAGTAATGGGACAGGTTGAAAAAGGGAGTTTCCTCACTTTGGGAAGCAGCCTGCCTGTTTGTCATCATTCACTCCAGACCAGAAACCTTCCACAATGCAACAGGAAACTAAGAACAAAAAAACGTGAGAGAAAGATGAAGAGCAGGACACCGCAGCATTTTGTTATTAGTGGTGCCAGGCAGTCCATAAACTCACCTTTCTCAATACCACTATAGGAGTACAAGCAATTATCCTGATCTGAATCTCACTGAGGTTCTGGTTCTCACAGGCTTTGGGTCAAGTCCATAGTGTGTGTCACCACCAGCATGTGTAGTTGTGACACAAGCATTACTTTAATTTATGCAAGTTTTGTAGAATAAGTGAGTGCCACTAAACAGCCAAGGTGATTTCACAAGGACAGAGCAAATCCACATGATGTGCTTTTTCAAAGGACCAGCATGTTATCTATAAAAAATTCTTAAATTATACCTTATAGTTGAGTTCCTTCAAACTAGATTGTCAAACTACACCTGAAATGCACCTGTGAGGCTGAAGCTATTCATAAATCATAATAAATATTTTCAGCTGGAAAAAAAAAGTTTTAAAGTATGACGTTTGTAAAATTATAGGGGAGAGTTTCAGAACAGAAGCAGCTCCATTTAGAGTACATCTGAATGGATTTTTTTTTAAAAAAAGAATTCATTTATGAGAATAAAATCAGATTAACAAAAATTTTAATATAGGGAGGGTTTCTGTTTGGTTTTTTTGTTGTTTTTGGGGGGGTTGTTTTGTTTGGTTCTGGTTTTGATTTTGCTGTTTGTTTGTTTTCTGTTCTTTTTTGTTTGTCCAGAAGTCCATGAGTTTTACTGCTTGGATCCTAGGAGAAATGCCATTTTTATAAACAATGTGTTGCCAGAATATATGCCTAATAAAACAATGTGGTTTCATGATATACCTTTAAGACTGCTAGCCTTGTCAGTGATTAATTCAGCCTCTCTGAAGTGGAATGCAAAGCAGAATATCAAGGAAGATAGATAGTAATCAATCAATATTGTAAATCACTACTAAAATCCACAGACAGCACAAATGTGGAGTAACAGAAACACCTTTATATGGAATTCATGTCAAAGCAGTGCTGCTCTGGCACCCGGGGGTTCAATTTTATCTACAGTGGCTCTATATGGGATTAGTCTCTCATCTCTGTGAGGGTGAAGAGAATGGGAGAGGAAAAGGAGCATGTTACCCAGAATTGCCAAACCTTGAATAAAAAATGTAGATGTGAGCAACCTTTCTGGAACTTTAAAGTGAGTTTAATTCAAACGAAACAATCCAATAAATAATACCTTGCAGCTGACTTTGAAATGTTCGCGCTGGCACTACTGAATTCTACAGCTGCAAACTTTCATTCCCATCATAAATGACATGCCATAATTATATTTTTTACAGGGTTCTCTATATATGTTGATTTATTTTTTTTAATTTCTCTTTCATTAATAGCCTTTTTCTTCCTTGGCAAGATAAGGTGATCTGAAAAATGCCCACTGGCTTATTCAGTGACCCTGTTTTTATGGTGTGACAATACCAATAATAAAAACTAATTTCCTACTCTGATTTCCTCATACATACAAAGCAAAGATTACTTCTGCCTGTGCTTGAAAGCTATTGAGAATGCAAAGGCCATCAAATAACTGGTCTAAAACACATGCATAATTTTTCATCTTCTCTTTAAAAGCTCACTTTTTAATCCATTAACAATCACAAACAGCAAACTGAGTCACGGGTGGTTTAGGTTCCCCAGTTTTGGTATGTCACTGCTGTAATTGATTGCCAGTTAACTTGTGTTAGCCAGCCAGTTCAGTAAGCCACAAACATTCATCTCTGGGAATAAATGTTTGCAGACTGTCTATACTAGCATTTACAAATGCATTATCTAACCAGAGTTAATTCCAGCCATCCTTTAACAAAATTAAATCTAGTATAGAGAAGAGCTCTGTTATCACTTCTCCTTGTACATCTGCTTCTTGGAATGTTTAGATGCGTTATTTGTTACTGACAGTATCGCATTACAGACTCTTACACTGAGGCTTCCCTGGAGCTGGCCTTGTCTATCCTTCCTCCTTGGGTTTTTTGGCTTCCATGACTGCTTTTTTCTCTGTGATACCTCCTGAGAGCCCCTCCTGAGCCCACGTGTGGGTCACCTGTCTGGCACAAGTCTCTGTTTTGCCAGTAGGGGTGGTCTGCTCCTCTTCATGGTGTATGTACACACCTTGATGTACATCAGCACCACACAGAGGACTGTGGAATTATGTGGTGTGCTGTTTCTATATCCCTAAATGTACCTCTCCAAAGTGAGGGTTAAGGAAGGGCCTGCAGACACAAGAAATGGTTCTTTCCCCAGAAAAATTACGAAATGTCCAGCTGACATGGCCGGAAGGTCAGGGAGGAAGGACACAAGACACATCCTGAGGTCCTCATTTTTAGCTGTTGAAGGAAGATAGGAAAATGGGAGAGATAAGGGAAGTAATAGGGTGATGGCAGGAAACCATTAGGAAAATGTGAAGGAAAAGCAGGTTTAGTCAGGATGTAGCCAAGTGCATTTTCCAGTGGATGTGAGAAGTGGTGCTTATGCTTTTTCTGCCATCTTCCAAGGCTTTTAAGCACTGAGGGAGGTAATAACCTGTAGTAGTAATATGTGGTAGTAAAAAGGTCATAATAAGTAGTCTTATGTGGACTAAAAAGAGGTTTCACCCCAAGTTCACTGTGAGTGTCCCAAAGAAGTTGTGGAGATCTGTGCTTTAAAGCCAAGACACATTTACCACTGAGCCTCTGTGTGAAAGGAGAGGTTATGAAAAGCAGCACTGCACAAGAAAACATCTTTAGGAAGGAGCAAGGAGAATTCAGTGATTCGGGGAGAGGTGGTAAGCCAGGCTTGTACCTGTATAAACACATGGTTTGAACATGTTTACAACCCCTTAAACAGAATTTGGCTTCTCTTCACTAAAATGCCTCCAGACGGCTCCAGGGCTGCTTAGGTAGGGACATAAATGGTTTGTGATGCTGAGGGTCCCACTGACAAATTGCCAGGAGGCTGAGTCACGCTTAATTTGCATATAAATTGCAACCATTTTTATCAAATATAAATGCACACAATCATAATAGAGCATTTGCTTATTCTTCCTTCTCCTTTGAGAGATGAATACAAATTGTTTGCCTTTAAGTTTAATATTAAATAGCTGCACCATCTCAGCATTGCAGAAAATGAAGCAGGAGGAGAAGACGTTTGCACTGGAGCCTAACCTAGGATCTTGGTAAACCAGGTCTGACCAAACATAGGTTTAGCGGATATTTACATGAACCATTTGATACCTTCAGACAACCCAAAGGGGAACAAATTCAAGCCAAAGGATCTGCCAGATTAGTTGCACAACTACCAGAAAGTTCAGACCAGATGCAAAACTTAGTACCTGAGATTTATACTGAACTCAAGGCTGATTACTATGGAGTTAGGGCTCCTGCAGTTCTGAATTAAAAGGTTCAAGCTCTCTTACCCAAGGAAAATTCTGATAGTGGGGGTGTTGGTTCTGTTAATATCACTAGACTTGTAGTCATGGTTTTAGATAATGGGATAAACACATTGCTTAAGACACTAAATTACACTGTCCCAGATTCCTAAAAAACAACACCCTGAACTTCTCCTGTCCATCCTGTGCTTGCTGACTGGGCTTTGCAAAGTGTGAGACCATCAATGCCTAACATTTTTCCCCCTGTTCAGAACTGATTTCATTCACGATGTGTCTACTCTTAGCCAGACAGTATAGTCTGTGGGGTTTAGTTGTCTTTATGTTTGAAGTGACACAGGTTAAGAATACTGCTATTAGCTTTGAATCATGTGTAGTGATAATAATCCCTTCTTATAAAGTGCCGAGGCTCGTGAAGAGACAAAAGGAAACCCAGCTGGCATGAGGCCAGCAGCAAGAAAACACCATTATAAGGCCAGAGGGAAGGATGCTGATGAGTAGCACTTCGAGCCTGTGCAAAGAGACCAAGGGAGAGGGTACTACAGCCAGGAGGTAAGGAGAAAAATGCTCTATTCATGAGCCTAGGACAGAGAAAGTTTTCATTTGTGCATAGGAAACAAGGAATTAGCTGAATGCACACTGGCAGCAACAAAGATTCTCTCTGTGTAGTGGATGAATTTGTACGACCTCACATTGTCACAAAGCAGCCAACAGAAAAGTTATCAGTTTTGCTACAGAGTTTTCTTTCGCAGTTTGGAAGAATCTATTTATGTCTTTCCCTTTAGCTTACAGCTAACATTTCCTTCTCCCTTGTGAGGAAACCACTATGCATGTGGTTTCTTTCTCTCCATAGCCAATGCTGAGAAGATACCAAGGGCTGAATTTGGCTCTGAGCAGTGTGTCCTAGCAGACTCTTCCAAACTGCACTGATAGCTTCCTCAGGTTCATGAAAAGCCTGTCTTTCTTTTCCCACTGGCAACAATGGAAGAAGCAACAAATTGCTACCAGTACTGTATGCACAGGATGAGCCCATGTATGCAGAGCTCTGGAGAGCTCATCATCTACTGAAGTGCATTTCCCCACCCTCCTCCAATAAAAAAGTGACCAAAAGGAGAAGAAGAAATTTAGGTTCCACAGTCCAAGCATGACCTTCCCCACTGTCATCTCCAACCCTGGCAATGTGGTGAAATCAAATGTTCATACAGACATATAGCTTGAGGTGTAGATGATGCCAAATCAGAGTCCCACATGTGAATTTCTTTGCCAACTTCCAAATATCTAAGGATGTTCATGGCATAGAACCTGTCTTCCTTCTTTCCCAGATTACCATATCAGTTGTCACAGCTGAGGATTTGGAAAAAGGGACATGTGTTTTCCAGATAACATAAAATTTAAAATGTCTCTCGGAAGACTTTCTTTGAACCTGCTTTGTAGCCTTTAGCTCATTTCTTGCTTATTGTGCAGCAATTTATATCAAAACTAGTAGTCAAAGATGGGTTGCTGTGATTTACATGCTTCTGGCAGTGCAACAGGGCTTCAATATATAAATGAGAATAAAGTCAGGTATTTCAAGCACCTGCCTGAGAATCAGTATTGCAAGAGAGTGTTTCTAGCTGTGGCTTAGTCTCACTTGGGAGAAATAAATGCCATAGGCAAAAGAAAGCGAGTGAAAACACCAGGAAGGGAGAAAGTTTGCTGCTCCCCTCTTTCCAAAATTGTAGGATTTAATATCCTCTGAACACCACAAAGTTTTGCTTGTTACACATTTACACATTGAATAGTCTCGGCCTTTGGTATCACTGTAAATAGCATGATTAAATGGTACTCTGCACCTCAAGTAATAGTGATCAATACATACAGCAATGGCCAGCAGCCTGACTTTTCATCATTCCAGAGCTGCTCCCTAAAATGTCTAGACATTTATAATTGCAACTTGTTGCTACATAACCAGTAAATTAGTGCTAAGTCTAGGAAAGAAAATGTTATTTACAGCAGAAAGGTCATTCCTTCAAAAGGGGTTTTCTGTCATATATCTGTCCTAAGACAATTTGTTACATGCCGTTTGTACATTGCTAAATTATGTCAACAATTGTGGAGTCTATTGAAAAAAATTTAAACCAAGCAGCAAAAATATTAACTATACAAAATGTCTAAATGGAGAATTGAACTGGGAATGCTATCAAGAGAAAAAAAAAATCTTTAACTACAAATAAGTTAAACTATGTGTGCCAAGAAGTCAAATATACCCAGCAAGGAAAAGAAAATCCCAGAGAAGGACTCTTTTGGGCCTGGCTTTATCTTTTTGCCTGGTCTCTATGCCAAGGCTGACAGCCCACCCCGTGTTACTTGCTGACACAGGTGAGGAAGAGGATCCTATATGGACCCCGACCATCATCAGCTACAGTGACACTTGCATCATCCTCAGGCAGAGCTGCTCAGGTTGGTGATGGCTTCTACCCACGGCTGTAAAGCCTCCCAGCAAGGACAAGCCCTAAGCCCCATCAGCTGTGTGGTGTGACAGGAGCCAGCAGCAAGAGACATCTGGCAAACCTGCACTCTACCCTCAGGGTGACCTCAGTGCCATGCCTCCTCATCAGACCTTTTAGGATCTTGTGTCTCAAGGTATATCCACAGGGGGGTTGTGGGGGCCCTCTGCTGTGGCTGACACTGTTCTTGGGTGCCTTTTCCCAGTGAAGGAACCCCTTTCATCTTCAGGTGGATGGAGCTGCACTCCCCCTTTTAATGCTGATAAAACCCCCAGGGCCCTTCCATTTCACCTTTCCACCCTTTGGTACATAAGCACAAGATGAGACCTCACTGACTTTCTTACCCCAGGGTTAAGACATTGAGTCCAGTGGAACCAATAAATACCAGCTGCTGTGGGCAGCACACATGCTCTTTCCCTTTCTGGGGAATAAGAAAAGCTACTCTGTCTTGTCCAAACTAAACAAGATCCCAGGCACTAATCCCATTTCTTAATGACACCACTATAACCTCATATTACTTTATCACTTGGGGACTTGACACTGTAACATTTTATATTATTCTAAGCTAAGAGTAGACAAAATTAAGCCTTTCTTATTGTCCATTTGTGAAAAATTTCTTAATCCTTAAAGAATACGAGAATCTCTTCTTCTCCATAGTATATAACGCATAAATATTTTAAGTAAGTAGACTGGATGATAGCTGTAAAGTTTCCATTAAAAAAATAGTTCACTCAATTAAAAAATACAGCATAATGGGCATTAATGATAAATAAACTACTTTTATTTTTTCAAGTAATTTTAACAATTTAACAATACAAAATAATGACGAATGCTAATTCAATACAAATTTGCTGTCCTTATAATTATTGTCTTCTCTCTGATAGCTACAAGTTTTTGTTGCTATTCTAAAGTGTATAGAATCTGATTTTTTCAAGCAAATTTTCTCCAAGTGATGCAATATTTCAGATGCAGCTTTTTGATAGCCTTGGTTTTTGACTATTTAAACACATCACTAGTAAATAATTAAACATGAAAAATTGAACTTAGTAAATGCTCTAGTGAGAAGATGGCACATTTTCCCTCAAAGGCATGCAATAAGAAACCCTGTTTGACCAGTTAAGCAAGCAGAAATAAAATCTTCAGAGCCTATTGCAAAACTTGCTGCAGTCAATAGAAACAGATCTATTAACATCAAAGGGGTTTAGGTTCTTTCTTTACTGAATAAGTGTTTGTATTATTAGAATGGTCAGGGACAAAGGGAATTAGTTGTTACTGATAGGATGGCAATTCAGCCATCTCCTTTGTTATTCCTGCAGGATGCATTGCCTTTGGCCATAGGGAGGTTGAGAGGCACAAGGACATCTCAAAGGCTCAGGATAGGTAATTTTTGATTTCTTTTCTTTTCCTTTCCATGAAAAATGAAGGAGGGTACTCTCCTATAATATAACCAGACCATGTGTGTTAATGACTGCTATCTAGAAAAAGCCTCAAATGGCAGTTTAATTCCAGAAATTTAAATGTACAGAATTTCTTTGGATGGAAGAAAAGATGTTCCTCCACCATGCACAAGCTCCATGAGGCAGCAGACCACAGTGACGCCATCTACATTTCAGGTCCAAGTGACAAATCATGGCTCCTCCTGCTGCTCCTGGAGAAAGCTGACCTGGGTGTGCTGAGCTGTGCAGCGCCAGGCTCCATGAGTGATGCAGCAAACGCGCCTGAAGGCAGAGGGTGTGAATGTCCCCTTACATCCATCCACCCCACAGTAGTTTTGCTTCAGCACCCCACAGAAAGGCTCTCAAAAGCCCTGCACAGTATGAAAGCACTCACTTTTGAGAATAAAACCCAAACATCTTTTAGCTTTGTTGCAGTTTATTAGATAAAATTTCCTCAGTTATCTTCTTTGGCTACTCTTCTTTTTGTTGCTTCCTAGTCTGATATGTTTTATCATGACCGTGAGCTGTTTATCAGTTCACAGATCTGTGTTCCTCTTCAGCCACAGGTACATGCAGCAGTAGTTTTGTCTTTGCCCTGCTTCTGTTACCACCAAAATCAACAAATTTGCTTTGACTTATTGTAGTGACTTCCTATTGACTTCCCAAGAAAGGTACTCTCCACCTTGTGCTTGACTCAATGCATTAAGCTGTAAACCTGAAAAGAAAAAGTGAACTGTGTTTCCCTTGAAAAAGAATATTGAAAGACCTTTTTTCAAAAAAGCAGAGGAAAGGTCCCTTAATGGACTTAGACTGCATTAAAGCTGCTATAAAATACCATAGAGCTTATTATATTACTACTGCCATTTTTATTGATTAAGCAAAAAAACCCCAAACAAAAAGCCTCTAAAATTTCTTAAAATCTATTTTAAAACCACCTGAGTTAACATTTAAGAAGTTGGGTTTTTTTATTTTATATCTGTCTTCCTTTCTTTTTAATTTATTTTTGTATTACTATGTTAGATGTTAGGAGCAAGTTTCCAGACAAGGTGATGGCCACATAGCTGATCAGTTTCTCAGTCAGTTATGCCATGACATATCAAAGAAGTAAAAATATTAAAAATCAGCTCAGTGCCATTGATATTAGTAGCAGCAAAGACGTTAAATGCATGAGTCAGCATTACTCCAGCTGAAAGATCACACCTTGGATATATCAGGTACCACAGCAGGCAAAAGAACCAGTAAGTAATCAGGTGACAGGTTTTGAGGTCTTTTTAACAGTGACCTGGCAGAACCTGGTGAGCAGCTGAATGTGTATGTCTGGGAGAGGTCATCCTCACTCTGGGGCCAACACGCACACACAAACACACACCCTCATGCTGAGCACAAACGAAAGTGTCAGGATTCCCTTTTCCTCCAATCTAGGTTGATTCAGCAGGTAGTCTGGGGGGATGATTGCTTGGATTATCTCTCAATGCCCCATTCAACTTTTAATAGCAGGTATAAAAATTTTATCTGATTTTCTACCTTACTCTTTTGAAATATTAACCATTGATAAATTATTAAACTAAATATAAAGTGGTACAAATGTACATAGATTTCATAAAGAAGTCTGCTCATGCAGGCTACGTAATGGGACTGCTTCTGCCACCCAAACAGGTCAGAAAGCAGTTCCTATTTTTTTTTATGCCCATTGACCCAAGTATTTCCAAGGTAGTTGCATGTTAAACTGTCTGTTTTTCTCAAAAGGTTAATCTTAAGGGGCCCCAAGAAGCCTATTCATGCACCCTAAAACAGTTTCAGTACATTTTTTCTTTGAACCAGGCAATATTCTACTAAGCTGCTCTTGAGAGACCCCAGCAGTAGAGACTGAGACCTCTCCTACTTGTTAGTGCTATAACAAGGTTTTGTCCCTTGAGGTCTAACTGGTATACATCCCTAAGTGCCTTGTCAACCTGATGTTTTTTGCTTTATGCTCATATAGAAAAAAAAAAATCAAAATTAAATACCATAGATATTCCCATGCCTGCATCTTCACTCTCTCTTCCTTCTGACTACACAGGTCGGATTATGTCCCCACAGCTCATACTCTTAAAGGCTTTGGTCATTCTCTGTCCACTTTCCTGGGATTCCTTTAAATGGTATTTGTGGAGGGAGCTGAAACCACTTTACCACAGCAATGTGTCTCTCATGGTGAACTGCCTCCCACAGTGGGTCCAGTCACCCTGGAAAACAAAATCCCACTTGGGACCCTGGCCACAAGACGCAAGGAAGAACGTGATGGCTGTGAATTGCAACTCCTAAATACCATCCTGCAAAGCAAAATGTTGATGTTTCATGATTTGGCAGATGTTGCTTCATTGGTCCCTGAAATGCCAAGAATTCTACCATAAAGAGGAGGAAAAACCCTATTTTATAGTCATTACAATTGTAAAAAAATCAGGAAAGTACAGATAAAGTGGATAGATATTACACCAGCACCTACTGAGAGTTGTGTGCACCAGGGAGCAAAACTTGCAGCTCACTCAGACACTGTATTATGGACTTCAAAGAGACACTGTGTAAGTCATTTGAGAAAGAGCCTGAATGCCACCGTGGGTATTGTTTGCCCCTACATAATTCCAGTAGCTTTAGCACTACAAAGAAAAATGTAAAATCTGGCCCTAATTTGTATTCAGAACCTGGTGAATTACCCTGGATATTAGCTGTATTAAGTTACATAAGACTTAACAAAAGTAATTAACACTCATACCTTGTTTTACATTGGCAATGCACTTTGTGGATAAGAGAATAACAGTGGTGTTAAAGTTGTACACGTTGTGCTTTATCAGACTAGTGCGTTATAGCCCTTCAGGTTAAAGGGTTCAGAATAATGGAAGAAAATCCAGGTGCAATTTCCTGCCGCTGTTTTGCTGTAATATCAAATCCTTGCAGGGTTAACTCTTTACTTACTAGATTCCCTACGTGCTTGCAGTTTCAAGTTGCCATGAGATCATTTGCAGTACCTATGCAACTTTTTGCTTGTTTCAAGAATTATGGGAAGTGTTAAGTATGAAAAAAGTGGCAATACAGATCAAGAAACTGGTAGCAGAAATATATCTAGTTTCTTTTCCCATTTTTAAATTTTTTTTTTTTTTTGCTTTGAAGGATCACTGCCTATTCATGGAGATGTGCTTGCACCTCTCTCTTCTGCATAGATTTTTATTTCTACCTTTCCCTATAAGAAAAAGTAAGATGCAGAGCTGCTGCCCTTCCCCACAACTTGCCATAAATCATCCCCTTTTGTGTGACAGGACATTTATTGGAAACATGGTTATAGTGACAAAAATGTTCATGTGCAACTGATTTCTGGGCTAATTAAACCAAGATACAACTGGGCTGTAAGTGGCTGATGAGAATCCCAAGCCAAATCAGTTACCTGAGTACAGCCTTTGGAAATGTGACTTACCTTTTCTGCTGAACAACACTGCAAAATTGCTTCTCAAGTCAGTCCTCAGCTTTACTGCTTCAGCTCAGTTGAATTCCCTAGGAGAAAAACAAAAATCCAAGGCTGCTCAGAGCTCAAGACTTTCCCTGAGGAGGATATCAGATAATAAAGACATCAGCCAAAATAATCTAGGACCTTTTAGGATCCAAAAAATTATTTCATCGATCATTATATAATATATCACATTGTCTGATACATGTAAAATTAAATGAAAGCAAGTTATCTTTAATGTTCTCTCAACTTAAAAATAAACATTTCATGAGTGTTCTCTATATATACCATATATATATTCATGGGTTTTTTCTCAGGAAGCATGACAGTTTTAACTATTTACATGAAGGAAGGAATTTTCTTATTCACACATGGATGTCCTGGGAGGCTTTTTCCCAGAAGTTAACAATGCCAGTGTATTAGGATAGAATGGACATTCAATGGGTAAGAAAATCATCAGTCTCCAGAAAACCTTCCAAGAAGTATTTTACTAACACAGAGTTCTTGAAAGGGATATAAGCCCACAAACCCACATGGCTCAGGCTTTAACACAGCCTCTAACTACCAGAGGTTAAAGCAGATTTTGTGGGCAATCTTCTCCATAATTAAATACTGAGGGGTTTCTTGCACTGTGTTTGCAGGTTGTATCAGACATTGCTAGAGACAGAATTCATGAACAGACTGGGATTACAGTCTGCCCAATCAGTACTAACTTTTGCACTAGAAATTGACACCTTTCATAAAAGCAGAGGTGTGCCTTAACTGAGGTGTCAATTAATTCTAATATGCCTAAAATAATCATGATGTTTTGATAACTCTCCTAATATTTTGTGCTAGGTTTGTTTGCTAACATGCAATACTTGAGGTAATCCAGTTGACTTCTGTAACAGGACAGAAGGCAGACTTAGCTCTGTCTCAGTATTAGCATTCAAAATACACCGGTTCTCATATTTATAGGAGTATGGAGAGTGCACCATAGAGGGGTGTACATTAGGTAGGAAGTCTCATGTTTTTCTCACTGCATTACATCCCTGGGCTGACATCCCTGGATATGCTCTTTTCCATCACCATGACATGCTATTTTAAAGTAATGCATTGTAAGTGAAGCAAGTGTTGCCATAAAGAAATCTTTCATAAAATCGTGTCAATGGAAAATAACACATTCCATTCAGACCAATCTCCCTGATGGAAAAGGGTGCTTTGAATAAGCTGAGATTGTCTAGCTCCATGGATAATTTATCAGTGCCACCAGCTGATCTCTAGAAAAGGCTTAAAAATAACAAAAGACAACTAATCCATTTTTTGAAAAAAAAAAAAAAAGATTGAAGATGTATTTCAAAAGCTCATTGGTGGTTCTTGCATTAAAAAGCTTACCCTGGTGCATTCCATCGATGGCTTTAGACTATTCATCATATCATTTGCATGAAGAGGCTTACAGCTCTCCCCAGACTGAGAGCAGATTACAAATGTTCCTAAGTCAATAGCCTTTGCGTTTTAAAGTACTTGCTTACTAAAGGCTACTTTAAAAAGTTCAGAATCAAAACCTTGCTATTCCTGTTTGACAAGAAAACCTTGGCAGTTCCCTAATTCTCAGTGTAAAAATGATGTTTTACATTTCTTCAACAGTTTCTCTCCTAGGAACTCAAGGTGCTTTGGATAATTAACATAACTCCAGTATGTATCCCCAGAAACATCCCTCTGCAGTACAGAACTCTTTACACCACGCTCTCAAGAAGAGGTCACAAAGCTGGCATCTGAAGGCAGTCAATTCAGAACTTGGATTCCTACTCATGGGAAGTGGTTTTTGATAGATTACTGATGGATTTGATAGATTGTTTGGTATTGTTAGGGCTGAAGGACCTTCCATGGGCACACTGGCTAACCTTCACAACAGTGAAGGATTGTGCCCAGTGAATCTCCAAGCTCTTAATCCCATAGATATGGCCCCAAGATGTAGTGCTGTCTTTGCTCAGATCTCAGAGGGGGAAGAGACAATGTGATCATACTGTCTGCACACTCCATAATGTGTCCTTGCAACCCACAACTCTCAATCTGTGAAGAATTCTAAGCAATTTTGGCGCAGCAAAAGGGACCTCACAGATGGTCCAATAATTTTATGGGAAAAAAAATTATAGGTCTCAGCACTCAATCTATTACTGCAGGGGAGCTCTAGGGATATAAAACACAAATCCACAGCAGACTCTCCTCATTAGCCAGGATGCTCATGGACCAGGCTATTATACTGGGACAGATAAAGCAATTCAAATTCCAATAGAGACAGAGAGAAAAATGTAGGACTAATATACAATAACATTGAAGTGATTGTACCTTTATCTTAATTCTCACTAAAGGCTGTAGCACAAGGATTATTCTGTATTAAGAAAAATAAAAGTATTTAACAAATACAAGAAAAATTCAAGGTGCAAATAGACTTGCAGAGTCAGAGGCAAGATTTAGTTTCACTGACTTGCAAGCTGTAGCTGTAACCAGAATTTCACACTCTTTCTAATAGAGACAAGACAGGATGGTTTGGAAAGTAGAAAAACAATACTAAAATAAAAACTATTGGGCCCAAGACAAATAGCAAATATTAGATCAAAAGAATCTGATGGTGTAGAGGAGAAGTTGAATTTGTTTTACAGGTGATGATTTTTCCTTTATTGACTCTGGCCTAACTGAAACATGCTGGTTTTGCAGGATTACTACACTGAATAGTAATAGGAAGAGAAAATAATGACATTCTAGCAAGAAGCCTTTGTGCATGACATTTACAGTTGTATTTGGATCATATAGATAACTTAAAAGAACATAGCATTAGTTTTAACAATCCCTATCTTTTTCCCAAATGAGCTCACTAGTGGGTTGATTTTTCTGCAGATTCCTTCCTAAACATTAAAATCTACGGGAAAAAAATTAAAAAGTGCCAAATTATGCCTTTCCTATATCTGTGGAAGAGCTAAATGTAGTTTCAAGCTCTCCTACAGACCACTACCCAGAATATTTTTACCAGTACATTGTTTCACTTGCAGAGAATATACCTTTCCACTGCAAGAGTAAATCAATACCATTTTATAAATTGTATCAGTGTAAAAGTTCTTAGTAGCTGGGTAGTATATTGCCCTTTCTGGACAGATATAAGATCTATTACTACAGGTACCTTAATACAGATATACATGACTCTACTCTTACAGTGCTATGCCATATTTATACCAGAATTTTGAAAGCAACTTCATATTTTGTGCTATGAAAAGATGATCTAATATTATTTAATACTTGTGCTTCAGATCTCTCCCTCTTTTCTCCCACTCAGAGGGAAGAAGAGTTTAATATTCTTCCACCCACTCCATGTCTTACTTGTCTAAATATATAATTTCTTTAGGTCAGAGTCTTTTACATTTACTAAAGTGAGCATGTGTGTATCTACATATGCTTTTTGCTGAGCAACATGGGCACAGTGATAACTGCTTGGAAAGAGCTGGTGAAGGGATATACTGGCCTCCACCCCATTTAAAATCTAGAGCTGGTGAGGTAAACTCAAAAGATGCACCTTGGATGAATCAGTGGTGATGGATTCAAAGTAAAATACACTGAGTGAAACACGAATATCTGATAAACACTGAAAAAAAACAGTAGATAACTTTAATGGAAACTAGGGTATTATTTGGATCTTATTTAATCAGTCTGCTTAGCAATATTATGATAACTGAAAAATTAATACTAGGAAAAACCTTAACCATAGGCTAACTGTATGTGGGCAGATATAGATGCAAAGAGATGTGGATATAGATGTAGTTTAGATATAGATGATGGATATATAGATAGAATGGGAGGCAGTTTTCTAGGTATTGGAAGACCAAATGCTGCAATAACATTCTGAGTCTCAGAATCTGCATCTGTGGCACAGGGAACCATCACACTGAAGTCCAGTAGGGCAGCCTCCAGATGTTAATCAACTCGAGCTGCTTCAAGAAATGTCAGCTAAAACATATTGTCTGCTGCTCTACCTTAACTTCCTAATGCTGGCATAAGTGACTTATAGCATTTGAAGCTGAGGATATGAAAGGGGGAATGAGACTCTTGACTGGCTCAGTGACAGAATTTGTCTGCTTTGGGGGACTGTTAATTATTATCCTCTTAACTGAATCACCCTCATGTGGAGCTTATCAGTCCAGGTAAGTAGACAGGCTGTTGCAAGAAAAAACTCTGTGTCTTACTTTGACCTTCATTTAGCAGTTTCTTCTTTAAAAGGTGGCCTAATGTGTATGGTATTTATCCCATTCAATAGTTGATTGCACACCACCTAATCTCTTGATGTTGGTCTAATCCATTCATGCCATGGATTTTTGTTACTGCTGCCAGTACTGGACTGTCTTTATTTATCACAGTCACTCTCACTAAATCTTCTCAGAAAGGCATATCAATCAAGCAACCATTCTGATTTGCTGCATCCCAGGGTAACAAGAAATGCTTTGTTCTGACTGTATATTTTTAAGCTATTTTGAGCCCTCCCACAAATTAAAGTCAGAGGAGCACTAACTGAGATGGTTCTCTGTTCATGGGGGAGCAGCATGGGCTGTTCACAGCATTTGGATGGGCTTTCAATGGTGATAGGCAACTTCTGCCTACCCTGAACGTTTCTCTCAGGACTTTTTTCAGCAACTTAGGCTCTGTTCCCCACAGGAGTGGAGAAGAGGTTGGCCAGACACCACAGAGCAGGATTCCCCCTAATGCCCCAATGGGCCTGAAGAAACCACCTTCTCAGAGGCAATAGCACACAGGGGCTGTCCACCAGACAGCGGGGCTGTGTTTGTCCTTAGTCGTTCTCAGACAGTTCCCAGCTGGTCCTCAATTCATTTTTATGTTTCCAAATTTGTCCTAAAATTTTCCTCACAACTTAGAAAGGCACCATGGAACACACTGGTGAATCACTAGAGTCCCTGTGCTGATTTACCCACCCTGATTTTGCCATCCGAACCATGGGTCAGTGTTGAGGGGCTGGGAAGGGCAGGAGGGGTGGGAGGAGGGCAGAGGACAGGATGCTTGGGTGAGTTTTCTTATCTTGGGCAGGATTCTTCTGTCCCTGAAAGGGGCATCAAGTTTGAGATTTAGGCCTGATCCAGGAGCACTTCTACAAAGTCTCACTTTATGAATAAAGGAAACAAATGTGTAAACTCTGCTAGAAAAATTACA
Organism: Phainopepla nitens; assembly: GCA_013400175.1. Lineage (NCBI taxonomy): Eukaryota > Metazoa > Chordata > Aves > Passeriformes > Bombycillidae > Phainopepla > Phainopepla nitens. The sequence goes on along the minus strand of VXBQ01004188.1, from coordinate 171,329 downwards.
CTCATCAAAACATTCATAAAGCCATGCATATTTGCACACAAATCTAAAGACTATAAAATTACAGCCTAAACCATTTTCCAAAGAAGTTCTCTTTAATTGGCACAAGGTGTTGAATTATGCAGAACAGATCTCAACAGAGATTTTTTTTTTTTAATATAAAGTTAATTACTTTATCTTGGTGTGCATGAGGAAGCACAATACTTTTTGCAGTGACTCTTTGTATCAGAGACAGCTAGTATCCATGTTAGTCTGTTCATGTAATAAAAATCAAATTGCATCAATTCCTTAACAAAGCACAGTAGAGGCTTCTCTTAATAGAATCCTTATTAGAGAATCAGATACAGCTATCTCCAAAGAAAGGATTTTTAAAAGGTACTGGGATTTCTCTGTAGTTTATTAGCTAAAGCAACACTGGAATTAGCTGCTGGGAGATGTCAGGTTGGAATAAGAACTTCTGTGTGGAAGCAGAGGCAATTAGGATACCCTCTGCTGTTGATATGATTCAATGGAAATTTTTTATTTTATGAGCCAAGCTGGAGAGGTGAGAGGGGCAGAAGAGCTGCCAGTCAACATTTTGACGCTTCCATTTTCATCTGCAGAGAGCTCCTCCTTCATATGCATTTCACTCCCAGGCAAAACCAGGGCTGCAAACCAAAACCCATTCAACTCTGCAACCACTGCCAAAGCCTCAGCACAGGAAACACAGGGAAACTGGGAACTCTGGGGGTTCTGTTGTGATAGAATTTGGCTTAACCTCCTTCCTGCACCCCAAAAAACCAAACAATTTTACATGTCAAATGCGGGCTTGAGAATTTGTAAGCAAGCAAATTAATTTTGTACATTTTTGTTTTTGTGGGGAACAGTTCTCCTAGGCTCAACCCTAGCCTGAAATTGTGTTTAGTTTGAGCCCTTGAAGCACGAGGATTGGTAGCCCTTGTAGTTTGCCCCCAGCCAGTGTAAGTGCCTTATCTTAGCAGAGCACAGCCCATTGCCGCGGGGCTCCCCCGAGAACAATTAGCAGCGGCAATGATGACAGCCAGGCACTGGCAACAGGGCCACGCTCGGGCTGTGGAGGAACAGACCCCGTGTACACTTCAGGGCTGCTCTCCAAAGCTGCCCAAGCCGTGGCTGGAGATGCTGCTGGCAGGAGGTTGGCAGGGTGTTTAGAGGCAGCTGGCAGGGCTGCCCAACCAACAGCTACTGCAAACCCTTCCTGGCAACTTCAGTACTTCAGAGATTAAGGTTTTGGAAATTTGTTGCATTTTGCATTTTAAATTAATACCACTGCTTATGGTATTCTTGGCCACTGCCTTTAATTTTTTGGTCCATAATGGCCATGCAGAGTTCAGTGTACACCCCAAGCTTGTGTTCAACCTGATGCTGATAGTAAAATGCCAGGCAGCACCATGGCACCCAGGGTTATCCTTCTTCCTGCACCATCCTCTTGCTCCAGCACTCCAGAGCTGCTGAAGTGGGAAAAGCAAAATTGTTTCTAAAACATCCTGCCTCTTCAGAGTTATATTTTCTCTCCTGGCATGCTGCTATATAAAAGGTTTTACAGACCAGGATTTCAAAATGAAACAAGTTTTCCCCTTTCCTCTCTGGTTGCTTTAGGAGTGCATAGACAACACCTGCAATACAGAGGATGTTAAAGATTCAACAAGAAAACTCTGTGAGGGTTCTGGGATTTGGAAAGTGGAGAGAAAGCCAAAGGAAAGGAGTAGGAGCAAGGGCACTGCTTGCCAAAGCTGAAGAAGGTGTTTTGAAACTGCGGTGGATCAGAAGGAGAGATGGCAGAAAGTTATGCATTTCCATCTTCCCCTTCTCTTTGTCTTCATTCTCCAGATAGACAAAAAGACTCTTTCTTTGCTTGGGATCTACCAAAATTGAGGCAGAAGCAGCTACTGGTACCTGACTGTCACAGCATCAGAGATGTGCCAAGGTTGATGCTGAACCCTCATCAACTGCCAAACTCCAGAAAAAGCAGGCAAGATGCAGTTCAGCAGCACTTTCTGTATCCATTCCCTCTGACATGAGGTGTCTAACTGAGCTGTCACCCTCATGCTCTGCTACAATCAGCAGCACAGATGGGACCTTCCACAGAGACGTGGTGTCTTGTGTGGGCTGAGTCATACTCCAAAGGATCCTAATTTCTGACACTGTTCCGGTTACAACTGGGAATGTAGCAGAAACCTCCAGCAACTCTGTCCCTATCTCAGACCCTGAACAAAAATATGTAGCAGTGGGTGCAAAGATACAAGTTTGACTGCCTAACTTAACCATAAATCATCTGCTTAAATACGTGCCCTGATGAGCTGAATGTGCTGTTCTTTAAGTAAAAAGCTACCTGTAATAATTTTAACAAGCACTAGCTGTTAAATATGAGCATTTTTAAGCATGCTTTTAAATGCCCAGAAGACAGCAGTAACATGACTTTTAGACAGTTCCAGCTTCAACCCCTTCTCAGTTTGCACTGCTGGTCCAGCCCTCTGAATTTTTGTTCCCCACCTACCTTAAGCAAGTGCCAGGAAAAAGTGTAAAGTGCTTGTCTCCAGCTTGCAGAGGCTTTTGAAGACAGGAGACAAGTTTAAGTGGAGTTTGGCATCCCGTGGGGTGAACTTTTCCTGGCAGCCAAAGCAATGATATCGAGCACTATCATTCTCTGCTGTACACATCTTTGCCTGACCTTATCCTGGATGCATCCCCTTTGACTCACTTCTTTAAAGAGCCTAATAGATTTTCTTTAGCTTGAGGCAGAGCAAACCTCTGCTGGATTGAAATAATGTAGAAGTATTAGAAAAGATTGGTGCTGGGAATTTTCTTCCCCTCTTCCCCTTGATGCACGATAGGAAGAAAATATATGACCTAAATCTGCCAAGCACCTTCAAAGGGAAGGAAGAAACACATGTGGAAAAGCATTAGAAGGCCACCCAGCTCCCTTTAATTATAATGAGAATGCCACCATTGCTAAATGAATAGAAAATAAACGGAATAAGTATTAAATGATTATGGCTTCCCTCACATATTTCTTCTCATCTATTCAGCCGCGGATAGTTTTACAACATACATAAATCTTTTCAGATGTAAACAAGTCTGCAGCACGCAGCGCTGGGGCCGGCGGTGGCAAACCGCGATCTCCAGCACCCCCTGCAGCTCCCGGGCCAAAGGACGGGCGGGAGCCAGCATCCCCACCGGGGCTCCGAGCCAGCATCCCCACCGGGGCTCCGAGCCAGCTCACCGGTGGGGCCTTGCCGAGATTTAAAACGCTCACATGCACTTACACGCAGGGTTTAGTACTACCAGTTTCTCACTGTGTCAGCCCTGCACAGAAGGAGAACTTGTTCTGGAATCACGAAGGTCTGTGGCGTGGGAAATGCGCTTTCCGCGGCAGCCCGTGCTCCCCGCGGGGCCATTCTGTTCCCTGAGGAAAGGGCTGGAACTCTGCAGGGAGAGGGAAGGTTTGCAAACCCCTCATATTTGACAAGAAAAAAAAATCTAGATTTTTAAAGAAACCTGAATCTCTTCCCGAGGCTGGATGTAGACTGCCACACTGCTTGTGGCAGTCCATTTGCCTGCCCACTCTCTGGACTAGAGACACATTCCAGCCCGCAGCCCTGACTGCCTCTGTAGGATAGACCACAAAAATGTAGTTATACTCTCAAGTTCTTAAATTTTCCAATTTAGTCCTTGATATGTTGACCAAATAGCTTTCCATTTCATCTCCACAGATCCAGCACTGACCTGCTTACTTACTGAAATGCAGTAAGAACATAAGACAGGGATCATATCCCTTTAAATTCGCTAAAATGAGTTAGAAGCCTGCTTCCCACAGTCAGCTACACAGCACCAGGTGCCCTGTGCAGGGAAATATCAGTATGAGGACTGTTCCAGCTGTAAAATCTATATATAACCCAGTATGAGTACAGAGCTGCACTGCTTTGCAGCACCAGGGCTCTGTCTCACCCTGTTGCCCATCAGAGATGCTCCCCAGTTTGATTTGACCCCCTCTAGGAGAAGGACCACCTGATTACAGAGCTGTAGGCTCTGTTGCAAGTGAGCCCCTTTATTTTGCTGGAGTGCAAACATGAACTTTGACATATTTGCCTCCAAATCAGGATGGTCTGATCCTGTTTTTTGCTAATACAAGAGAGAAGAAAATTTACAAATTGTTCTTTTCTTTGCCATACTGCTTCCCAGGCAGGTTTTGAGCAGAGCTAATTTGACACATCCCCACAGGCCTCCCTGGTGACAATTATGCAACAGACCTTCTCATGTGGGGCATTTCACACAACTCAAACATGCATCTGGGAAGAGATCTGTTTATATTGTATTTATATCCTTCTTCACATCCCTGAGCTGCTGAGTGCTGCATGCGCCTCTCCAGCTGCCCACAGTCTCCAGCCCTTCCCTCCTGCCCCTTCAGCTGAGCACCTAGTGTGACTTTTCTCCTCTGCCCTGTCCCCTTGTCAAGTCACCCTCCCGCAGAGCAGCTGCTGTTAGAGCAGATGTAAAATGGTTCAGTAGCACTCGCTAATATTAGCATTGACACCAGCACAGAGAGGAAATAAATTCTCTTCTGGGGGAGAAGCACAACTTACTTAATGCAGCACATAAGAGCAGCATCCGTAACAATGCTGGAAGGGAACTGGTTTAATATCTCCTTGAATATAACACACCAAAAAAAGCAGAGTCACCTGCCCACCACAGTTACAGTACAGCCTGTCCCAGCATGCCATGTACAACCTGTGGTGATTCTTCCCCAGCCTTGCAGAACTCTGGTCAATAATCTAGAATCAATTTGTCAGTCAATTTGTCAATAAAATGCTGCTTCCAAGGGCCTTTTCCATGACAATTACAGCTGGCACTAGCTGCTTGCTGGTGTTTAATCAGGCACAGGCCTCAGCTCATGAAGTGGGGTGACAAGCAGAACCCAGGCATGTTCAATCCTCTCCATTCATACCTTGGCACAAGCCATGCAACATTCTGGCTGATCAGTGGGAGGAGCAGAGGGGTGTACAGTGGATAGGGAACCTAGACGGAGTGTCGGGGGAAGAGGAGTTTCTCATGGCTATGTGCACTGCTCAGCAGTCAAATCCCACCTGTGCTCTGTGCTATGAAGCCTTCAGCTCCAAAACCTCCTTTGCCAACGGTCGTGGTTCCAGTGCAGGAAAAAGAGAGATGCAGGGATGGAGCTGTTGCACAGGGTTCACTCAAACTCTGCCTGCAGGAATGTCCCGTCCTCTGCTGCTCCAGCACAGCTCCTACGCAGAGAAATTGATTTATTCTGCTCTGAGTGACTTCTCAAAGGCAGGAGTTTGGCCAATGATTTATGGTGGCCTTGAGCTGGATAGGAATCACATCTCATTCCCATGTTCTGTGACAGGTCTCCTGTGTGTACCAGCCCTAGTAAGAGATTTTTCACGTGCCTCTGAAATCTCAGGTACAAGAGGGATTCGACAGGGATGGGATGACCTAGTATGCAAATGATTATGTTCCTGACGTGGAACTCCTCTTGTTCCTCCTTTGTTCTGCATTTGGGATGAAATCAATGAAAGCATTTCAGCAAAGTCAGTACCAGCTGCCCTGGTGGGAAATTCCTTCAAAGGGTCCCTTTTTGCTGGTGCTGCAAGGCTGAACATAGCTCAGGAAATAAAAACACACATTGAATTTGGGAACTGCATCCACTGACACCACCAGTAATTGGCCCATTGTCCCTTTGAGGAGTCCTAATGGAAATCTTGGCCGGTGATGGGAGTGTTGATGTGTTAATCACCAGAGCACACACCCGCCTCCATTGTTGGCCAGCTCTGTGGACAATTTCTGCTCAGATTATAGATTGGTGCACCATGTACAACACAGAGTAGAAAGAAAATAATGAATTCAACACAAAGAATCAAGAAACTAAACTGTTTAGATAACCTTAGGCTTTTTCTGCTAAGAAAATCAATATGGTTAGAAACTGGGAAACTACCCACGTTGCCAGCAGATTGAGGCTGCAGACACAGAGAAACCAATATGAATGACCAAAACAGTTTAGTTTCTTTTTTTGTTCTGCTTATGTTACCTTTTAAAAACAATTCTAAGTGTTTCACTGTAGTTTACACCTATCTCCTGAGGTACCTTTGCCTGTAAAGTTCAATATTATTTGTATCCAAAATCTTGGTTTGCTATCTCCTGTATCTGAAATGCTACAGCCCTATGAGTTCCCTTCCCTTTTGATGATATCTGTTATTAGAGCATAGAAAATCTGGCATAGAAAAGACTGTGTCAACTTGCCGTTTCCCAGCGTGGGTAGTTTATTCTCTGTATTCCATTCACACATTTCATGTCCTCACCCCGACAGCCAACATGGGTGCTAATTAGCAGTTGCACTCCTCCTGGCAGGTTGTGTGGGCACCCTTCAAGTAGTACTTGACATGAATTTAATTCGCATCACGGATTAACTGCTTTGTTATTTGCATTGCAAAAACACCATCAAGTCCCAGGTAGGGCTGGGACCCCAGGTCACAGAAGAGGGAGAAGGACTCCCAGCAGTGTGGAAAATGTAATTAGGTGTGAGGGCATTAATAGGCCTCAAATGACCTTAACCAGCTTCAGCTGGGGCCCACATCCACACCCTTCCCCTGGGTCTGAGGATTCCATTTAAGTGAAGGCCAGGGGGTTCAACTCTTCCCCACACTGTGTTGTGCAAGTATCTGTTCTCAGCCTTGCTGCAGAAGCTCTTTTCATACTTGGCCCAGGGTTGTAGATAGCTTGTTTCCAGCCCTGTCTCATGGATGGTACTCGGACCAAAGCTGCAGCCTTCTCTCTGTCGTTTTTGCTCCTGTGTACATTCTGTGCATGGACTCTGGACTTGATGTGTTGCCTTTCTTTATCTGGGATACCTGGGATTACCTTGTTACCTCCAATGCTGTGGTCTTCCTCAGCTCACAGCTTCCCTTCTGTTGCCTTCTGCCCTTGCTGCTCCCTGATGACAAGACAAGAGAAGTGAGAGGAAGGAGTGACTTTAGCAGCTCAGGAACACTGGGGGAACTGCCACTAAAGAGTGGACAAAGAAGAAAGCCTATCCTTGTGTGCTGCAGTGAGCAAGAGATGTGTTTGGGAGCCTTCCTCCCACAGGATGAACAGAAGGAAATTGTGTGACTACTCATGTCTTCCTTATCCCTCAGGTAAGCATTCAAGAGGAGAAAGGGTGTCCACACCACCTCCTACTCCAGCAGTCGGTTGATGCAGTCGGGGCAGGTAGCAAAGGACAGCAGTGGGTTGTGCTTGCTGTGGATCCATCTTTGATCCTTGTGTAAAGGTGCAGGAGTTCTGAAACACCTGGCCTGGGGACCCATCTCTGGGTGTACCCAGGGCCATCTTTGCAGTGGGAATGCTAACAGTGGTTCAACTGATTTCATGTCTCCCTCTGCCCAGCCTGTGAGACTAAGTATGTTCTCCTGGTTTCCTTAGTCATTCCCACCTGATATAAGGCTGCACCATGTTCCCTTTAGCAGTAGAGGTATGCCCTTAAGTTTGAGATGACATACAGAAAGAATTCTGATTAATGGAGGAGGAAAAACACCACAGCAAAGAGGGCTTTTTAAGCAAATAACAAAATATTCTAATCTTTGGAAGAAGTTTTTTCTCTGTGGGTTTTAGAGCTTATGCTACAGAAAGGATATGCCACTTGCTGCAATTTTTTTCTTTTTTTTTTAATCTTGGGAAGAGACTAAAGACAGAAGTACTCAGAAAAATAGGTATCTACAGACACTGAAGAGTCAGGAAACAGTGAGATCCCCTCCCTTTCCATACTTCGTGTGCCAAATGGCTACCAGTGCTTGTCAACCTTGCAGAGTATCAGGGAATGTAGCAGATTGTGTGCTCCACACATAAGGAGAGCCAGCTGGGCTGCCCCATAAGGCAGTGCCTCTCTTAGTGCTGCTGAGCCATCTACATCCCCAGCACCAATAGCAGACTGGTGAAAGCCAAGCTGGAGCCCCTCAACAAAGCTCAGAGAAAGGAGTTCAACTCCCTTGTGGGGGTTTCTTAAGCTCATCTTGCTGTGATGCCTGCCTGGAGCCTGCCTGGAGCTGCGTCAGCCCAGGTGGAATACTGTGTGAAACAGCTCTGCATGCTGTGGGGAGGAAAACTTTAGGAGATTTTTACTGAGCAAGAAACCTTAGATTTCCCCATAGGGACCAGGGATGTGCATACTGAGATGTTGGATGATGATATAATTTATAAAACTCTCATGCAAAGGGGTGTTCCTCTGTAAAGAATGAAGCAATGCTAAACAGTGGGAGATGAATCACTCCTCCTCCCCTTTCCTCCCACTTACCTTGTGGATCATTAGGTCTCAGAAAGGCTTTAATTCTGCATGTGCACAGAAAAATTGACAAGAATTTCACCTGACTCGTGACTAGGTCGTGTTAAGGTCTGTAGCACAATCAGCAGTCATTAGTCCAAAAGAGCAAAGAAACAACGCATGCTACTGGGAGAGGAGGATATTTATCAAGTTAGGAGGCTTTTATGGGGTATTATCTTGACAACTGGACATATAGCCTGCCCTTCCTTCCTTCCTCTTATATAAGCAGGAGACAGGAAAAACTGGTGTCCCTTAGCACCCTCTCGCTTAAGTGATCTCAGCTTTATGTCCTGGACTGCTTCCTCCAAGGAGGCTTTCCATCACAGGAGCTTTGGGGTGAAAATTTCAAAATGTGTTAAAACTCCTCTGTTTAGTGCTGAAATAATGTCTTACTAAAATGCAAAGCCCCTGAGACTGTCCTGGATTAGATTTACTCCAATCTGAGCCCACTTTGTGCCTGGAGTTACTTACTGGGAAACTGTTGGGAACTGGAGTTTCCCATGCAAAGCAAGAGCTGTGATTCACCCTCAGTCATATATTGATCAGATTTTGATACTTTTTCATAGCAAATGCTCCTGAGAATCTATTTCTGTCCAGAAGAGATTGAGTTGTGTCTGCTCTTTATGGGTTAACAGTTGAATTCTTGTATTCATCTGCTGATGCTTCAAGCGATGCTAATCTGTGCGGAGAACAGGGACAATAATATGGGATTTAAGGGATCAAATCAACTGAAGCAAAAATCAAGATTGCAGAGGAAAGAGATTTGACTTAAATGTTTGAGCTAAGATAAAACTCAAAGGCTGAAAACTTGAAGTAAGTAAGAAGGGAAAATACTCAAGTACAGTCTTTATTTCTTACCCAGTGTGTTTTAAAAAATAGAAATAGATTTTTTTCCTAGTTTTGAAGCTTCTAGTTTTTATAGTATTGATAACTAAAGTTAGAACTAGCTTAGGACTTAAAAAATCTTTAGAAGTATTTTATAATGACTCTGCTGGTCTTTTAAAGAGAAAAAAAATCTGCTGCTTTCCTTCCAAGTTTACCAAAACAGGCATCAACACTCAGCCTTTCCCTCTGTAAATTAAACTGGAAGCAACATTTTACTCTGCCTATTCCAAAGGTGATTCCACTGGTAAATGCTTCCATGGGGGGTGAAGTGAATTTTAAACAGTCCATCCTCTTTCTGTGAAAGAGGTTATTGAAGTGTATTACAAGCTGTTATGAAGTTTACAAAAGAGATTCACTCTGGAGTAATGGTATTTTATACCAACTTTCACCTTAAACTAAGCTTTTATAGCCAGGATATAAACTCCTGAATATGGGGTCTTTGTAATAGAAAACTTGTCTGACTAGAGGGTCAGGAGGAGCAATGGTATAAAGCAATTTATAGCCTGCTCAGCTAGGATTTACACTTCATCACAGTACAATATCAGGAGCAGATGTTACAATGATAGTCCTTACTTTTTTTGCTACTGTGTAAAAGCAACACTTTTTAGTGCTAAAACAGAGATGCTGATTTCCTAATGGGAGGGCAGGGTAGCTCATGTTTCCCAGAAATATTTTTATAAGCATAGCCTTTGCAACAGCAACCCCTCAGATACCCCCAAGTCCCTTCAAATACAGGGGCATTCAAGATAAAACCTCAGTTTTTGACCTGTGAAATTAGAGATTAGAAGTGCAGGAAAATCAAAGGCTGAGCTTTCTTGAGACAAAGATCAAGCTGTAGGGGCTCCAGAGGGTATTGGGAAAAGGAAGCCTATTTTAAAGATGAGAGACAGGGCATTTGCCATGGGTGGAATCATGAAGGTTAGAAGATGAGTACTCTGGCCAACACCTGCTCAAAGCAGGGCCAGCAAAAGAAATAAAGTCACTTTCTATTAATGGTCCATGCAAATAATACATGTTCAAGAATATTGCAGTGCTTGCTCAGTGCCCAAATCAACTAGTTCAGTGGCAGATATGTCACCCTAATGCTACTTGAATAGAAACTTTCTCCATGGATCACACTACAATGTGCATGTAACAGATAGACTAGGAATGTTTAAGCCTTCTCTTGTCCCCTTGTGACCCTCTTCCTTTTTACTTTGCTAATAGAACAGAAATTAACAGTTGCTTTAGGGCACATAATTATAAAAACATTCTGTTTTCAACCCTCAGTGTTGTTCTTTGAGGAAAACTAGTAAACATTAAAGTTTTGATCCGGCCTGGCAGAGCTTGTCCTGTGAAAGATCACTGGGACCAGACAGCTTTTTGTTCTGTGCTTGTTCAGTCTGCTCTGAAAAGGGAGAGTTCAAATACACAGCTCTCAGGCATAACTGGAAATTGAATAATGATATCAGGAATGTCTCCCAGTAATTTTCAAAAAACTGATTATGTGACATTACTGACTGCAGAAAATCACGTATGTGATTATTTCTGTCTTTATTCTTGATTGCTGTCTTAAAGTCTGGAAGGCTGAGGGAAGACCAGTCTCCTTGCACCATGTCTTTGCTGTACAGATACTTTCCAGAATACAAAACTGTATCTCTTGCCATCTACCATCTTATAGCTCTGAGGAGAGAGCAATTTTGGTAATATTAGTAAGGAAATTCTTGGGTGAGACTGAAGCTTTCTGATGATTCAGCTGGTGCCCATTGTTTGAGGTATCATTACCTACGTAGTTGCTGGTGCTCTGTGCCACCAGCAAGATTAGCAAGAAAACAATGATATTTAAAATATATCAAATGCATTCTACTCTCCTTAGTTAGCTCCTGGCTGCAAGAAATGCTGTGAACTACCAGTGAACCCTGGCTGAAAGTTAATGCCTGCCATTTCATGCTTTTGGGCAGCTTCCCTGGTGTTTTCTAATGGTACTCCAGGCCTTGAAGGTGCCAGATAATCCATGCACTGAAAAGGGGCAGTGATGGTGTCTGTTTGAGGAGGTCAGAGTGGAAGCACTGAAGGGAGAAGTTCAGACTGTCGCAAGAGAAGGAGACTGAAAACATACCCTTGTTTAATATTCTGTTATGTGCCAGTGTGCACCAGAAAGCAATCCTGGGCATGACATTCAAAGCAAGGTTCAATTTGTCATGTCCTGGCTATATCATCAGTGAGATTTGACTGTTGAAGCTTACAAGTTCTTTACAACTAAACCTCCAAAACATTCAGTCTTCTGATTTGCAAATGGATACTCAGACTGGCCTTTTACTATTTGAGAAGTTCCCACAGTATATCTTTTTACCCTTGCAAAGCATTTCCCAGGAATATACTTCCTGGCGCCATTTTGGCTTGTCTGAATTGCATATGTATACATATGATTTTAAAGATTTTTTAGAATTTTCCAAGTTTTCTGAGCATTAACTACAGGGGAAGCAGGGACCATAAGTGGTTATAATAGGAGTTTCTCCTGACTCTATGTAATTTATCATTGGTCATAAACCAAAGCACCAGAATGGATCATTATGGCATCTGTGACACTGTCTAGTAAGCTGAGTGCTAAAAGACAGAGCAGAAGCTCTGGTTTCCCCTGTCAGCTCCCCTCACTTTGCTGCTTTCCTTCTCCACAACTACTCTGCTTCCAGCCGGACTTCCTATCTGGTCCTCTATGCATGTACATTTTGTCACTCCCTGATAATCTTGATGGAGGCATCAAAGAGAAGTCAACATGAAAGAAAGAGGTAGGATGAGTGATTAGAAAATTTCTGGAGAATGGGATGACAGGGTGAATCTCATAAGCAGGATTTTTTCTCCCCTCCCATAATCCTGGGGAACCCAGGACTTTGAATTAGGGCAGATGTGTTTTGTGTTTTCACACATCAATCTTTCATTGGTCTTGCATCAATCATTCACTGGTTTGTGCAAATAACTTCTCCCAAACAATATTCTCCTGTCAGAAAAAGGTAGTGTCATCTGCAAACCTGCTTGAATATTTCATTATTACCAGATGATGCTTTTTGTTGAGGCTTTTTGTGTATTTTCTGGATGACATAGCAATATAATCCCTGTGCTCCTTGCCCTAATGAAGCTGGAAGGCCAAGGTAAAACCAGACAGTGACTTCTGCTGTGTCCTAGAAACCTTTTCTTTGTAGTCTGTGAAGGGAGGAACAAAGGTAGCTGCAAACAGGGAGCCCTTGTTCATTGCTTATTTGATTCCAGTCTGGCTAGGCTCAACCTAGTCGATGTCAGGAGTGACTAATTGGTTTTAGAAATCAAATTTATATACATACAAAGCTTACTTTAGATACCTTTTCCTTCAGGCAAATATTAAGTCACAGGTTACAGTTCCAGTAGCTGTCAGATGGCTTGTTTTCTGAAAGTGCTACTGGAAGATCTTTGTGCATGGTCCCCTGAGAGACCACACTGACCTGAGTCCAGGTCAGCAGGGATGAAAAGGGCTTATGTGGGGAGAAGCAAAGGATAGAACTGAGGGAAGTTCTGGTGCAAACTAACCCACCCAACAACCTCTGAACAGGAGGTCTAGCCAGCTGTGGGACACTGCAGTTAGTTGGCTGATCAGAGCATTGGAAACTAGGCCTACCCAGAAGCGATGTCACCAATGCAGAAAACAGTAACTGCCTATGAACTGGGTTAACTCATGACTGGCTTGGACAGTATAGTGTTTACTCAGTTAAGAGAACGTGACACTTATAATGGAAGTGAACTTTTATTCCTGATGACAGAGAGATGACCATCACTTTCTGTGATGGTAAATAGCTTCTGCAGGAACAGTGCTTAACACAATACATGTCTTTTCAAAAGTGGATCAGCAGATTAAAACTACAAATTAACACCATGTTGCTGTGTTCCTGTGGTCTCAGGTTTGTCCCTCAATATATAATAGCTCCTGTGAATGTGTATCAAACTTTTTGTCTTTGTACTCTCTCACCAGGTTTCTTCGTGCTGTGCTTTTGCAGTAGAAAAGGCTTTGAAATCAATTGCTGAAAGGTAGTTCGGTTTATGGTTCATAGAGGGCTTTGAGAAACCATTTTGTATAGAATGTGTAACATAAATAAAGGCAGCATATTCATTCCCTTTTCTTAGTTTTGAAATTATCCTATTAAGCCGGCAAACGTGTCAAATATGTAACTTAACTTACTGAAGCCCTACCTACCAAGAGGCACTTAAGTGGATGCTTAAAATTAAGCATGTGATTTAATCCTGCCTTATACAGTTCTTAACCACAGGCATAAGTCTCACTGGAGTCAAGGCAAGCACATTAAAGCTATGTGTGTGCTAGGCACTTTGTTAAAGCAAAACCTAACTCTGGTTATTTTCATATTCCTTTCTAATTCTGAAAAACAAGTATGCTGTAAGAGGCAATGACATCTCAACTTCTGCCCCCATTAAATAAGTTAAAAAATCATGAATCCTAAAGCAGTTGCATTGCCATCATACTACTTTTCTTTTATGATTAATCCAGAGTTTGATACGTCTTTCTATAGGATTAATATCTTAACAGCAAGGTAATAGGTAGTGTGACATTTAATCTCTTTGATTAAATTCCATACTAAAAATGTCCCATAAATAAAAGAAACAATTGAGGCAATCATAAATTACCTTCATTGTTGCAAAGTGATGGATTTAGTGGTTACAGAGGGTAAAATCTCATGAGCTCATTAAAAGCTATAAGGGTTTTTTCCTTTCCTAAAAGATGTTGTGGCCTACGGCAGGTTTTCTCACATTGCTTTCATTTAATCAGTTGAAACCTTACAAGGAAATAGGAGATGCTTTCACATATGTGTCCATTTCATTTTCTAGTAGAGATCACCAGATCCAAATAGGGTTTTCTATCTCAGGTGCCTCCTGTGGCCTCAATACTGTGTGCCTAATGAGAGAGGGTGTATCTTTGAGTTAAAAACCAGAATGAAATTATTTCAAAATCTGACTCTGCTTTTTAACTCTGGCACTGACCTCCACTGTGACCTTGGGCAAGTCACAGAAGGCCAAGTATTCAAGAGCTCAGTATCAACCACCAGAGCCAGATCAAAATGTATAAACCATCCATACTGCCAAATTAACATGGCTTGGATGCAGCCCTGCAAGCTGCTCTTTTGAGTGCTTGCCTAAAAGCATCACAAGGGAGATGCTTATCTCATTGTCTCTGAAAATCCACATGCAGGTGAAAGTCCCAAACCTTTCAAGGCTCCACTGTATTACTTAAATGCACCTAGAGGATCCGTTTCTCCCTTTCCAAAATTAGAAAAGGTTGTACCAACCAGAAAGGCTTCACTTAGCATAATAAGACATCATTTTCCTGTTCAATTAGAAACTTTTCACCACAAATACTAAGACAGCTTTTGCCTTTCTGTTTGACTATAGCAGCTAAAAAAGTCAAGTGACAAGAGCAATGAAATGAACAAGACTTTCATCCAAGTTGCTAGGGGCTTCAAGGGCTCTTACAAGAACTTTGGTAGTTCCTGAAATCTGTGCTGTCCCTTTGATTCCTTGCAATGAACTGCCATGACATGAAACCCATCCTCCAAGAAGAAGCACGCAGATGCACAGGCGGCACTGTGCTGTACTGTGCCCCTGCTGAGCTGCAAGGTTAGGGGTGGACAAGAGGCTTCTCTACCGCCTCACAGTGCTGCTAAAGGAAAAAAGAATTAAAATGGGATCAGGTATTCAAATGAAAAGCTTTCTGTAAAGATGCATTTTTAATACAAAAGGCTGACAGCAGAGAAGTCCCCCATGGTGCAGTTTGTAGGATCTTCTAAGAGTTTAGCAAGATTAAGTTAATGCAAATTACTCGGAGTATCTGCGCAACCCACAATGAGGTTGGTTTTGCTGTACATTTCACCAGATGAAATGCTGCATTTCAGAGTTAAACCTTGTTGAAGTACCCATGAAAACAGCTCAGCTGACAGTGCTGGGAGCAGCAGGTTTCTACTGGGGAATTACTGTGGGAAGCTTTAGTGCCCATGGCATGGGTGCTCTGCACGGGTGGGCCATGAGTGGTTTTGCTGTAGGTCTTTGCCATCAGCAGAGAGTGGGAAATTCCTAGTTCTGCCTCAAAAAACAAACAAACAACAACAACAACAACAAAAAATCCCCCAAAACAAACAAGAAAAAAAAGCCTGCCCATACTGAATAAGAAATTTCTCATTACTATCTCAAGGGCTGCCTACAGACTATGTCCCTTAAATTGTGGGAGGCCTGTTTTAGCAAAGATTCATGGAAGGCAGAAGCTTGCTGACAGGTCCTGATAAATCAATCAGATCTTGGATTGCTTTTTTAAAACTTCAGCCTGTTTTTCTGAAATCTGTTATTAAGCATGCCCTGTTCTGACCAGTTCCTTTCACAATGACCTCCAATGTTGTTTTGTTGGAGAAGCTATAAAAGAAGAATGGGCTTAGGGCCAGGGACCCTTAAAAAATGCCTTTCTGTAGAGTATGGCAGGGCCTCCAGACAGTGCAAGAGTGGCCCAGGACTGAATCAAAAATTCCTGTTAGTGGAGATTTGATAATGCTTTGGGTGGATTAGCAGGAAATGCATGTAAAAGGTTCAAAAAGGGAAGAAAACCATGACTTGGCATCCCTGTGCTTTGGCTTTCTAGTCTTTGTGTACCACCATATTGTGACTGGTTTATCACAGGCTGGGCCGGTGCAGTCCTGGGTTACTGTAGAAATCTCACAGCGAGCCTCCAGACATGTGGGTTCTTCATAAGCCTTGCCAACCAATTCTCTTCCATCACCCATGTTAGTCTGAGAGTCATAGGCTGTGGCTGGGGATGATGTTTTTGCATTCCCCACAGGAATTTTTTTAAAATTTTCATACAAAAAACAAACATTTTTTACTATGACTGAATTTGATTCAAAACTCAACTGCCCATAGGGAGGGGAAGTTCAGATTTTTCCCACCTCCTTTGTTATAAAGCTGATTGTGCTCCAGGCAAGAACTAATAGGATTTAGAGGGAACTGGTAGCTACCAGGGCAATTTCAGAAGTTTGTGACATGACCTGAAGAACTGATTGATTTACACTATCCCTTAGCAAGGAAGACAAGTCATGTGCAAGGGAAGAAGCAGCCAGCATCTGAGCTCAATTGACCAGCAATCCTACAGTGCAGAGATGGGGTGCAGAGCAAATGAAGCAGTTTCTTTAATAACAGGAATTCAGCTCTACTTTCTTTGAAGCTGAGAGAATTGTTCTCAGTGTGTTCTGATTTATATTATAAAATAAGTACCCATTTCAGGAAGCGGAGTTGCTTAATTCAGACCAATATTTGTTTCAAAAATAATAGTTTTGAATGAAAGAGGCAAATTTTTGATACAACTAAATCTAAATTATTGTTGTTGTTGTTTTCAGTTTGCTTTTGTTCTAGTTCCTTTTTTCCAAACAGACCACTTTACCCTTTGCTGGTAATCACAGATCAGCTATAAGTGTAGTCCTTGCAGCAAACACAGTATTCATTTTCCATTACTCACTTTCACTCTCCCCGTGTACCTTTTACAACCTCATGCCGTATGTGGCCACTTTTATGCCCACATGCATTTTAACATGTGAATTTTCAAAGTTTGTGTGGATGAGTATATACAGGAGCTTCCTTGTTTTCTCTCACTCTTTGTACATCTATTTAGCCTGGTGCTCTGTTATAGGTATTTGTTCCTATAACACATTTTACTCAAGAAAACTGGCATAGTCATAAGGACTATCGCTAGGGTCACCCTAAAGCAGAGGGTTATTACTTTTTCAGGTAGACTCTGAATTTGTATTCATATTCAGGATTGATTTATAGGTTATTCTCTGTAGAGTTTTAGGGATTCTTTTTTTTTTTTACTTCCCTTAAATATGCGAAATGTATCCCAGGTTGGCTTGAAGAGCTGTTCAAGGGATCATCCTGCGTATTTATTTGATTTTTCTTCTAGAAGCCCATAACTTAATTGTAGCAGATTTAGGAAATGAACTGCAAAACAGAAATCAAACCAAGGAGTTCTGGCACTGCAGGCAGTGTCCTGCTTGAGCTTGAAGAATGGATGAAAGCTGCAGATATGCTGCCCATACATCGGGCAACAACTGAGCAGAATGAGAATTCAAAAGAGAGATTAAGCTAGGGAGAAAAGGGATTTACTGGATGTATTTCAGTGGACAAGGATATAGGATTTGATGGCATCCTAGGATTGACCCCAGCACTGTAGACAGCCTTGGATCCAAACACAGTGTTTCTGTCATGTATTTGCAAATACCCTGGAGCAGCAGGCTCCAGTCACAGCCAGAGGGTTTCTTTAGGGTTGACAATATATATTGATAATACCTGGCATTTACCTGCCAAGTTGAGAATTACTGGTGCTGGAATCTTTATCTATTTAGTTAAGGAGAGAACAGAAGTAACACAATCTGATTTCCTCAGCCATTCACACCTTCACAATGAAGCCTGAGCTTCTAATGCTCCTGATCCCATTGCTGTGCAGGCTTTCTTTGAACTATCAAGTTCATATGATAAATAGGTTCGAGGAAATCTCTTCATTTCAGTGGATCCCATGAGCCAAAAAGGTAGGGCTGTATATATTATAATATCAAGTATTAATTCTGAATTATTTACTCAGCTCACTTGTTCTCATTTCCTCCTTTTTTACTTAAACTAGATCATTCATCTTCTCTTTCTTCTTTAAAGATATTTCAAAGGTTTTTTAATCCCTTTACACATATCAAATGCTGTTAGATACCACAATCATACTTCTGTTTGGGATGCCTACAAATAATATTATATGCATTGAAGTAAATAAGCCTCATTACCTTTATTAACTCCATTAATCAGAGTTGTTAATGTTAATGAAGCCTATTTTAACATCACTGTCAGAGATTTAGGACTAATTGATCTCATTATTAACTTTTGCGGAATTGTAATTCTCTTCAAATTTATCCCTCAGTACTATCAAATTTTATGTGAGGTCAACATTTTCCTGTGAGATTTTGAAACATAAATTCAGTGAAAAAACACTGATTTTGAGAGCATTTTGAAAGGTTTTGAGTTTGATGGCAAAAGGTCCTGAGAATTAGAAAGTGAGGAGGACTGGAAATTGAAAGGGAAACTACACAGAGTCAAACTTATTTTCTTCACTTGCTGCACTCTACCCTCCATGTGACAGTGGTGTCACCTGAGCAGCAGTGTCCCAAATCCCAGACAGGGCTCACCCAGGAGCCAAGTCTGACATAAAGATATTGACTTAGAGGCATGAAGGCCACTCCAATGGTCTCTAATGCACATGGACTTTACCTCACTATTCCCTCCCAGATTCTCTTGAATACATTTATGCACTTGGATCTCCACATCTGGGGAGTTGCAGGAGGGTGTTAGCAGACTAATGTATTAGTCTATTTATAGGCTGCACTAAACCAGTTTTATTTAGCAGATTGTATGGGCCAGACATGATACAGTTAATTCTGTAATGAACCATAGAAAATATTATTTTATTTTCATTAAAATGGTTTTCTTTTTTTTGATGAAATGTTGACAAAACCAATATATTACATTTCCGAGCATTTTAAAATTTAAAGCAACACCTCTAATGTTACACTAATACTATTTTCTACTATTGATGCTTGGTTTTTTTTTTTCATATATTTCTCATTATGTTTTCTGGCATGGATTAGAATTGGCAGTATCTAAAATACCTTGAAAAATATGTTTTCCAATAAATCTTTGCAGTTGAAAGTAGGAATAACCAGTAGTATAAAAGAGCTAGTTTTTTCAGTTAGACTTGATACATACCAGCCTTCTGTATGAGGTACCCAAATCTTTCTCACACACAACAGCCTTTCCTTAGAGTTTTTCCCATTCCCACAGCATGAAAACAGATCAGTTGCTCATTTCAAAAGTGCTAATCCTAAATAAACATAGTTTCTGTATTTCAGTCTCCACTTACAAAATGTCTATGTTGGGCTTGAGGTCAATCAGTTTGAATTTTTTAAAGAACGAAAGCCTGAAGTATCTCCACTGTGGCATTCCCTCACTCAAGCAGCCTTAAATCCCCTCCCCACTCCTCATGCTTCACAAAATAAGATATTTCTATTCCTACATAATTACCAGGCAGAAAGATTCAGCAGAAAAAGGTAGGGGGAAAAGACACTTTAGAGCTCTACCTAGCGAGCTGTCTGAGCCTTTCCATCAGCTCCTTTTAAATGCTCTGTGGTTAACTTCCCAGGTTTCTTTCAGTAACTAATGCTGGATATTAGTTTAGTGGGTCATAGTTACTGATTGGATCACAAATTCAGAAATCCCACCACAGAAGTTTAAAAAATATCCCTCAGAGCTATTCAAGAGGAAAGTAAAACAAAGCACAGCAAGCCAATACAGTATGCAACTGTTGGCTTTCCCTTACCAAGATAGCCTTTCCTGACCTTGCTGCACTTCCCCTGTGTGAAAAGGGTGGTTATTTCCTCAAGAAATCCAGATTTTATAATATCTTAAGCCAAATTCTCTTTCCCTTTTCTTTGGAAGGAAGGGAGATCAAAGCTGAGGCTATGAGTGCAGGTCACTGGAATGACCTAGAATTTGTTTAGAATTATGACGATCATCAGTTTTGCCAGGTGTCAGTGGCATTTCTGTTCCAGGGCAGTCTGGTACAACTTCATTACTGCGGTGCTTTATTGAAGTCTTTGAGGGGTAACTAAGGAGCTATTTACATCGACCTTTACAACACTGGCCTGAGGCTCAGAACAGCATGGCAATATTCATTGCCAGCACAGCTCTGCAGAGATACTTCACACTGTAGGAGGTGGGAAGGAGGCAGACTCTTCCAGCAATGGCCTGAAAGTTTTCCAGGTGACTCAGAGGTTCAATGTGCACCAGTGTCTGGGGGCTGTTTTCAGCCCTGCTTGCACACCTTGCTCCTGCTCTGCATGGGTGCTGGATTGCCACGTGCTGCAATGGAGATATCTGCTCATTTAAAGTTTTAAGACCTTTGCCACATCTCATGATCTCCAGGACTGCATTTTACTTCCGTTTGTAACTTTTAGGTAGTATTTGATCACATTCGTACATCTCTTTAGAGCTGTAAAAATGAACTGAATACTGAATCTCTGGCTTGAGTGGAGTCTTTAAAACAAAAGTATTTCAAGACTCGAAATATGTGAGTAGTACCAGCTGACTTGGATTGTTAATGCTCTTTTTCTTTCACTATAGATTTGCTCAGGAACATTCATTGTATCAGCTACTTGCATCTGAGTTCCACCTTCAAGGAAATATTAACCTCTTAATGAAATATAATTTCCAGGGACAGGTCCCCTGTCTGGCATGTGTCAGGAAGGACAAATCAGAATCTGTATATTTTTACTACATTAACTCTTCTCAGGACTTTCTGGGAAGGAAAAAAATCCTTGCCTTTCCTACCAAAATTCTTACCTTTCATTCACATATAGACACTCATTAGAGGGATACAGTGTAAAAGAAACATGCTACCCATTTCTTGTAACTTTATTTAAAGCTGTCTTTCCAACACAAAGTTTCAGGATGTTTTTCCCATCTAGAATCTGAGCCAGCCATTTTAGCTTTCAGACAGGTTCAGATGAGTTTTCATCCTGTTTAATAGAATGAAAACTGAGTATGTGAAGGGCTCAAGAGCTCAAAATTAGTTCATTGTACATTGGATGAAGCAAATTTCAGGTTCAGGATGTAGGCACAAGTCCAATCCAGCTTGACAAAGATTTATCATCTTAACAGAAATGTAAGAGAACTTCTTGGATGACAAAGTTCAGTCCCCTGCTAATGCCTGCGTGATATAATCACTTAAAAAAAATTACTTTAAATGGACTTTTATTTAAAAAAATATAGAGTGGTACTTAGTAAAAAGGAAAAGACTGAAAGTTATTCGGACCTGGCACAAATAGGTAGACAAACCTTAAAACAGAAAACAACAGCCTTAGTGATCTTCTGTGTGAAATCAAGGTCACTGAGGAATTTAAGAAGCGCAAGGTGAGAGGATCAGTTGCACGCCCAGCAGAAGCAGATAGGAGCTTCTGCTCTCTTTTATTCTAACTGGAGAGGAATACAGGCAGTGGCATAGGAAAAGACTGTCTGCAGTGATAAAGCATCCTGTAAACCGTGTAATTCTGTGCCTCCTGTGAAGTATGCCAGAACTGCAGCAGAAGCAGCACAATCCAGAACTGACTGACACTTTGCCAAGGAAAGGCGCAAGCGCAGGAATGAAAGAGTTGCCATCCTCTCCTCACAGCTCAAATGTCACACAGAGATAAAGGTTACCATGAGTAACAAGTCTCATTTCCCAGGGAGAGAGCATGCAGCACCACAGCTCTTCACATATGGAAAGTGGTAGTGGAGCAGTGAACTGGGTACACACACACAGGCTTCGAGATTAGCAGCAACAACAGAGCTGACTTCCCTGCTGTCACAGTGCCAGCTGCAGAAGTTTCATGCTGTTCCTTACTGATTTCTCAGTAAATCTTCAGGAACATGGAAGGAAAACTACACTCTGAAAAATTATGCACCTTACAAACAGGAACCCTTGCTGTGTCATTTCAGAGTGCTTTGAAAATGCAAAAATAGAAGGCTATAGGATCAAAAATAGTGTTAGCTTTGCTTGGGACCTAGGAGAACTTCTGAAGTCATAAGGTCATCAGAGCTCCTGTTTTCTTCAGAATTTGCCTCAATCTCTTGTATCCACTTAATTAGACTGAAATTATAAAGAAACTGTTGATTGTGAATCCCAATTTAACTTCCTGATGGAATATGAGTCCTTCACAAAAATTAAAGCATGAAGTAAAAGACACACTTCATTAAATGTTTAGAAGCTTCAGGAATAGATTATTACACTAGGCAGAACAAACCACCCTGCATTTTACTTAGTATTAAATATTTCATCTTGAGCATCTTATAATCATTGATATCTTGCTAACAATTAGCCAGCAAGGCCATCTTTGATGTGCAGAACTTGTCTCTAAGAAGTCAGGAACACTGAAGGTGATTTGATCGTTTTGGGATTAGTGGGGAGGTAGGTGAAATTACTCTTCTTGTGTTGTTGCCTGATGCCCAGATATAAATCTAGTTGATGACAGATGCCCTCTGCCCTTGCTCTCCACAAGTTAAAAAAAAAAATCCATGAATAAAAACAAGAGCATTTCAAGACTTCCTTGTTGAGTGTTCTAGATCTCTTTCTAGTTATTTTGCCATCATTAATTTTCCTCATAGTAAATACTCTGGGGCTTTTTGATTTATGCCCATCAAAATCAGTGCTGATATTTCAGGGATGTTTTTGTTCTTGCTGAGCAGCACTTGAACAGAGTCAAGGCCTTTTCTGCTCCACACCCCACCCCACCAGTGAGGAGGCTGGGGGCGCACAAGAAACTGTGAGGGGACACAGCTGGGACAGTTGATCCCAGCTGCCCACAGGGATATCCTATGCCATATGACATCATGCTCAGCACATAGAGCTGGGGGAAGAAGGACAGGGAGATGTCCAGAGTGATGGAATTTGTATTCCCAAGTCATGATTACGTGTGTGGATGGAGCCTGGCTGTCATGGACATATTGAACCCTACCCATAAGAAGTGGTGTATGAATTCCTTGGTTTGGTGTCCTCATGTGCATGGTTTTTGCTTTGCCTATTAAGCTGTTCTTACTTTAACCCTGAACTTTCCTCACTTTTATTCTTCCAATTCTCTCCCCCACCCCACTATGGTGCTTAATTGTTGACAGGGGTTAAACCATGACAAATACCTGCACTTTTATCCCTTCTTCTTTCTGTTTTTTTAATCTGTCTACCTATTAATAGGCTGACAGAATTAGTGTAATGCTTGATTGATTGCTTGTTGTCAATCAAACCTCTCAGCCTTAACTACCAAACAGTCATTTGGGTGGCAAAATCTCTCATAAATAGGAAGTGTATTGCAGGGAAGGCTCCATATAGACTCCCAAGATTTGTCCTTATAAAAGAGGGGACAAAAGCACTGCTTCTGATTTCAGCTTT
>VXBQ01004188.1:118692-148041 GCA_013400175.1 Phainopepla nitens | reverse complement strand
TTTTTTTTTTTTTTTGTTTAAATCCAGAATATCCCTGTTGGCCATTTGTGATGTGCACTGTAGCAGATGCTCCCCACCTCTCCAACAGGCTTAGTGGTATTCTTCCTTTCCCAGTTAGGGAGATTGAATCTCTTTCTGGTTTTCACTAGTCTTATCCCCCCAGTAGCCTAATAAACTGTGCAGCTGCAGCAGGGGAGGGGAGCAGGCAGTTTCCTCCCCTGCCTTTGGGGCTCTGCAAGAGGCTGCAGTCGCATTCGCGTGCGCGTTGTGCCATCGCGCGGTGCTGCCGCTGCACTGCCACCTGCATCCCTGCATCCCTGCCCTGAGCCCAGCCCCGCCGCACAGACCAGCTCCACCAGCGCTGCCTCCGAGCCTGCCTCCGTCCCTGGGAACAGCTGCTGCTCCAAGGCTTCCCAGACCAGAGCCTTAAAACCTCCTGCAGAGAAATTAGTGAGTGGCCGAGGGAGAAGGTGATGGGATCTGCCTAAAGGAGGATTAGTGCCTGTCCTGACTCCCAGAAGAAGCAAAATGGGCATTCATTTTTTGCTCTATAGAGCTGTCTTCACTTGGATTTGGGAAAGATAGAGGGAAACTATATTGGTTTTTAAGCTTTCTTTTTAAGCATTCAAGTGATCAGCCCTTGTCACATCCACTGACATCAGGGATGTAGGGCACACAGTTGTGTCTTGCACTCTGTCTTAGCTGGCTTGCACTAAATTCTGAAAAATTTTTTCTAGTGCTTCTTGCTCTCTAAGTAATGGCAACATTAGTGAGGTTAGAGACTGTAGAAATATGTGTCTAATGGCATTCTAGTATATTTTCTAAATTACATTATATTTTCCAGTACATTCTGACAGGGAATAATCTGTCTCATTATCCTGATTTTCTGTAGCAGCAAAGTTTGCAGAACTGCAAGTATCTCTGCCATTCTTTCCTTCAGTTTAAGTTTGTTTGACACAGTAGAAGTTTCAAAGACCTGAAATTCCCATACATTTTGCAAAAATAAGAAAAGATCAGAGAGACTCTAGTAGAGCTTTTACCCAGAATAAAGAGTGAAGCATAAACTGACCCTTGATTAGACATCAAAGTATGCACTTGAGAGAGCAGCTGGAAGACATAAGTCCACAGAATCACCATCTCCTTTTGATATGCTGCTTGCAAAATGACATGTTATTCTCGCCTATGCATGCAGAGATGAAGTAACATAAAGAGAACATCACAAGTGGTTCTCACACTGCTGCAATTTCCTAACGAGTGATTTTATAAGGTCATGGCAATACTCTGAAATTGTTAAAATGGCATCTGGGCTGCCTTTTGATCTAGAGAATTCCATTATCATTCTTTTTTTACAGTTTATTGTAGCAAGAAAGCACAGACCCTGAAAATCTATAATACAATATTTGTTTCTCAGGAGTATTTACATTCTTATAAATATATAAAGAAAGAACTCTTGCAGATAAATCATTTGTACTATAAAATTATTTCATGTAAGGTCAAATACAGATATCCATGTTTCTAATGAAGTACAGTCTTCTGAGTGGATTGTCACAGTAAAGCAAACAAAACAATTTTAGAATAAAAATTTCTATTACCTATAGATAGTAGGAAAATCCTTACGTCAATTCAGAAGCAAGTGTTCCAAAAAAGGGCAAGAACAAAACCACACACCACAAAGAGGTGACATATTACCAGAAGATGGAAAAGGAGCCAACTGTATCAAATAATTCTGCACTGCTTTGATTACTCTTTTTTTTATATTCAGCTCTTTTGAATCAAAGACCCATGGTTTGAGACCCATGGTACAACAGGAAGAATGTGCCCGTGCTATATGCAAGCCAAACTAAGTTACACCTATACAACTATACCTGCTCCCCTTGGCTCCTTTAAACTCTTCCTTCCTGCACTAATTGTCTTCATGAAGTTTTTCTTAGAGTCTCTGTTCTCTTTATTTTTTTCCAAGCCATGAGGGGCTAAGGAGTCCATGACAAATAGCAATTCAGTCAAATCTATCTTAACTACTTTTCACTTATGGCTTTGTTTCATCTTCTCAATTTCTTCTGCCTTTGACTCCCTGAAAGTATTCAGTTTAGCTTGAAGATTTTTTTCTTATTATTAATGCAGTGGCTCATTAGATTAATCTCTGGTTAAAATTCATGCCCTTCTCTCTCACCTCTGAGAGACAACCACTGAAAAGCAGCCTCTTCTGATGTGTATTTATGGACTGTTGAAGGTCACTTTCTGAAAAACCCATTTCCTTCCCCACAAGTATAAAGATTCAGGATGGATGAATGATAATCCATATCCTGTCCTCTTCCTTTATAGCTTGGTTTTTAAGATTTTAGGGTTTGGGGTTTTTTTTTCAATCAAAGGAGATTTACAAATGCTTGCAGGAATTCAGTATTTGTTATTCAGATTGTCTGTGCCACTGTCTTGACAAAGCAGCTGTGCTCTGAAAATGATGACATTTCTACCCCTCTGGGCTAGAAAAGGAAACTTCTGTCCAGGCTACACAGATCTCTAGTGACATTAAAAGAGATTTTCATGAAGTGGAAGGCAAACACCATTAAAAGCTGTAATTTTTGCTCTTAAGAAATTATGCATATTTAACCAGATGTCTTTGAACTCATGCCACCTACATAAAAAAACAAACAGCTTCTTTGAGAATTTGAGGATTATTTTACATGAGAATTTAATTTGTTTTAAAGGAAATGAATATGGATGAGGATATTTGAATAGGTTTAGTGTGTTTGTCAGTCACAATTGCCAAGCTGGGACTAATCTTGGTGATTAGTAAGGGTAGTGATAAAAAATATGCTTGTACCCAATGTGCCTCCTGATTGGCAGTTTATTGCTCTTAGAGGACCAGATGTCAAAAGCCATATGCTAATACTCAGCACAGAACAATCCTCTGGTTTATGCTTTAAAATGCACCATCATCATATGTCAGTATTCAGCACAGAACAATCCTCTGGTTGATGCTGTAAAATGCACCCTGGTTGTCACTGCTGAGCAGGGAGTGAGCAGCAGCCCTGAAAGACAAGAGCCCTTTCAGGCAAAAGGAGCATTTGCTGCAGCAGTTGGCAGAGGGGAAGCAGGGCTGCTGGGGCTGCTCCAGGCTCTGCAGCCGACTCCTGGCATCCTATGGCCACCATCAGAGAAGGGGACATGAAATATTTTACCTTAACTACACTTCATACTTATTTAAACCAGGAATTATTTTCTCTTTACACAGCATCTGGCATAGTGTGGTTCTGCCTCGTTACTGGAGATGCAGCAATGGAGTTACTAAATCAGAATTTCAAAGTGTGTTACGTGAGAAGTGCATTAAAAAGAAAAACAAACCTTTGGATATCAATGACTTAAAGTGTCTTGTGTTTATATAGGATTTGAGTTCACAACCTTCCTGAGCAGGGGAAGTTTATATTTTACTGGAATTATGAGTTTTGAATACAGAATTAACAATGAAAAAAAAAAACTTCATTAACTGGTTTCTTTAAAAATAGAAGTGCAAGCAAAAGGAAAAAAAAAGGCATGGAGGGAAAAATACACCCTTGAAGCATTTCACATAAAAACAAAGCCAGCTTCTGCCTGCAATTAAAACTTCCAGCCCCGAAAATCAGTGATACAAAGTTTGACTGAAAGCAAGATTAAGATAGGTTTCTTCTGGTACCATTTTCCATATGCCAAGTGTATTAACCATAAAATTCCAGGTAATGTTAGCCAAAATGCCAAGGAAATAATTGCCAGAGCCAACAGCATTTGCTGTCTACCCGATCAAACCACAGGGACAGCAATGGGCATGTCTCTCTCAGAGCAAACCAGGCTGTAGAAATGCAGAGAACTAACAAGATTTCCAGCCCCTGCCAGCAATAAGCAAACCCACCAAGCCGTTCTTAATGGTGATGGTGTTCTGCAACACACTTCTGCAATTTCCTTAGGATTATTCTGAAGTTTCAATTCCTTCTGATTTGATAGTTACTGCAGAAAAACCTTCTACTTCAAAGATCAGTTGAGTTGAACAGCACTCGCAGTAGCTGGTCTTACAGGTTGCTACCCTCATTTTACATCCCATTCTCTTGTACAGAGACTGAAATGAGCACAGTTTTATACCTGCATAATTCCACCTTCAAATGCATCCACAGCCACAGCCTAAATGGAAAGTGTCTCTTTGAAACATCTCCATTCCAGCCTGTATTTTGGTGCAAGAGGAGAATTACAAAAGCTTTACCAAAAAAAAAAAAAAACTTCAGGATTTTTTCTTTAAGGAGAATACTCGTGTTTCAGTGTGTCAGAGCAGAATTTCAAACTTTCAGAAAGTCAGTCTGGAGTACATTTAAATTGGAGGAGAAGATACTCAGTAATAGTCCTGTTCCTGTACCGCTGTATTATATCTGGCATGAGCTTCCCCTTCACTCTGGGCTTTGGAGAGCTGTCTCATTCTAAAGGAGAAATGGCAATATGCTCGGGGTGAAGGAGATATTAATCCAGTTCTTATGCTATTCCACTTTCTTTTTTTCTGAACGTAGCAACATAGTGAAGTAATATGCTTCTCCATAATGATCGTCTCATTTGCACCATTTAATGAAATTCTTTCCACGAGTTGTGTAATCCCACACTAATTAAAGGGGGCTTAACAGACCATTATATCTCCATTAACATCACCTTGTGTTCCTCTTGGAAGATGTCATACACAGGGAGGACTGAACAGGAAGGAGCTTGATGGGGGTAAATGAGCTTCTGGAGGCAAATGGTCCTGTGAATCTGTAGGAGACAGTGTTTGAGGACAAAGGTGTGTGTTACATGCTCTGTAGTATATAGATTATGCTTATTTTACTGTTATTCCCTCATTGTTTTTAGCCTTGTTGGGAGAGGATCTTGGCAGAACATGCTGGAAGGTCACAGGCTTCAGAGGATGCTGTTGGAGAAAAAGTGACAGTGCTGTTGGGATTGTGATGGCTGAGGCAAAACAAAAAGGAAAAAAAGAGACTTATAATGGCTTCTTCAGAGAATGCACCTACTCCTCACAAGTAAGTTTAAAAAAGTTGTAGGCTGTGCAGCCAGGGAATGATGCACAGATGGAGGTTTTTTACAGGGCTTTGAACCAGAGCTGGTTCGGAGCCTGCCAGCTGGGAAATGCAGGCAGAGTTGGTATGCAAACCCTGAGCCCCAAATTATTGATGTGCCCTCTAACACCTTAGTTTTAATGTATTTCTTGAGAGCTAGTTTAATATTTCACTAAGGGCTTTGACACGGTGAATCTTCAGTAAATTTCAGAAAGACTCATCTGCTGTCTTAGTCTGGTGAGCAGAATGTGCTCTGAGATGCTCCAATGATTTGTAAAACTAGTCTTGGGCTCCCTGAATTTTCCCAATGTTTTTCAGTCTGATAGTTTTATTAACTGCTTTTCTAGTATTATAAATCCATTAATTTATTTGGTTTGGGCTGTAATACTGACTTGAGGAGTGGTGTTCTACAATCCTCGCTTTTAAGAATAGTAGCTTAAGAGTTTAGTGTAAAGACTAACAAAACTACAGGGGTTTGTTTAACCATACTTCTGTAAAGGATGCAGGCTAAAAAAGGGTTTTTTTCAATAAGTAGGATCACTTGCAGTTTGTTTTTTGTTTTGCAAAGGGGGAGAAAAATCCACCAGGATGAAACTTCCTTATGGTTTTCCTGTCACGTAAATGAGAACTGCTGAAGCCTTCTCCTATGTATTACTAGTCCCTTAACAAAATTATTTATGGTTAGGATGAGCTCTACATAGACACAGATATTTTTCTCATGTAAGGTGATTAAAATCAATGAGTTGAAATGTCCAGAGCATTGCATCTCAGGAGAGCCCTGTCCCTGAAAGTGGTTTACAAAGTCACTTACAATCTTGCTGTGAATCATAATTGATTAGCTGCTTTAAACACAAAAATATTTATAAGAATCTAGCTGAAAATCATGAGCTGTCAAGATCTAAAGGGCTGAGGGACTTCTGAATTGCCTGCTATTAGATTGGATCAAACTTTTTTAAGAAATAGGAATACAGGGAACCATAACTGCACATAGATAATTATCTCTAGGGATGTCAATTAATTTCTGCCTGCTAAAAATCACTTGACTTTGGACTTAACAAAGACAAAACTTCCCTTTCATTCGTTACAGCACCATATATTCTGCAGCATTAGCACAAATATAATAGACATGCTTTATTTTTTTAGCATATATTCTAAGAGGTCATGTAATTTTAAAGTTTCTGATTACTCCAAACTTAATGATTTTGGGGAGAACAATCTCTCAAGTTTGATTCACTAAGTCTTAACAAGTAATGCAGATGCTACAAGTCACAGTCTTGTAAGCCCTTAATTTACAATTCTTTTGAAGCACACATTTTATATCTGAGTCACCTTTCTAGCAAGCACACTTGGTGGAGGGAGGATGGTGCTCTCAGGGGGATTATTCAGGCTCTGTTTGTTAAGCTGACTTAGAATGGTATGGCTGAGACTTTCAACATTTATTTGAAACCATGTTCTTCATTCTGGTTCAAACCCCACAAAACCTGGAGCCTACTAATTAGTAGCTCATAACAAGGCTGATGGGTCACTTTGGGGAGGCCAAAGGAGATCACTTTTTCAGTGGAGCTGGAGAATCCCTCTTTCTGGAAGAGGCTCTGGGTAGGACACCATCTCCAGGTGCTCCAGATACGCCCTTGGCTGTGTCGAGCTGCCCAGGTCCCTGTGTGAAACACAGGCAGGGAGTAAAGACAAATCACTCTGGGCAGGGAGGATGCTCAGGTTTTTTGTGCTTTCATAATTTGTTTTTTGATACTGAAAACAGCATTCTGATATCCTGAGGGATGCCTACTCAGGATAAAACTGAAAGTATGCCTGGATATTGCTAGACTTGCCATCTGAATGGGTTGTTCTGAAAAATCAATGCAGGCTGGACAGGATGTGGTCTCACCATTATCCTAATACCCTGGTTGATTTTCACCTGAAGGACTTATTTCCTGACATTTTCCCCATTCCTTGTGGGGTCTTTTGAAAAGCAGCTCTCATGTTGGCCTATTTTGTGTCCTCTCTCTGTCTCAGGGGAGAAGCAGGTGGAAGCTTTGGGCTTCTTCTCTTTTTAGATTTAGTATGTTAAGAACATAACGGCTCTTGTAGCCAAGGATGGCTTCTAGCCAGGCCAGAGGACAAAATATTTGTTTGCACCATATGTGGCCCAAGTGCTAAGATTTAAGGAATGTCCAACAGCTCAAAGTACGGGTATGAAGAGTTTGTGCTCTGTAAGAAAGGTATGATGAGATGTTCCACTGCAGGTAAGTTCTGTATGTAAGAGGAAGTGGCTGCTGTAGGTGGCTCTTCAGGGCTTACTTCTCCCCAGGTACTCCATAGGGACCCTTGGAAAACCTGGCAGCACTTCATCCCCTCTATTCTTCTATTTATTTAGAACCATATGTGTCAGAAACCCAAACACTTTCTTCTTTTTTTTTTCCAAATTTATCAATTAGCCCCATAGTTTTTGTATGCTAATTGAAACCACAATTTTTTTAAATTGGAGAAAGGAAGACACAGTTTATCAGAGCATTCATTTTGATTTCCCAAGTATTACTGTAGGCAATATTCTCCCAATCATAGCTCTTTGGAGGCTACAGAACTTAGAAGCATAGAAATATCACTGGAGCTCCACTGAATTACTTGTGCTACAACAGCCCCATGCTCCTGCAGGGCGCTGTGAATCATTGCACTTGCAGCTTTAATTTAGAAATGTAAGTACTTTTTTCATCTCTTAATCCCTGCAAATGTGTTTCTAAGGAAATTCCTGCAACTTTTGGACAGTCCAAATAGATCCCAGACTCAGAGCAGTCCTGAAATCCCTTACAGGTCCCCTTGACATCTGCTATTCCCAAAACGGCTGGAGTGGCCATCTGTCAGTTTTAAGCCTGCAAATGTCAAGCAGCCAGGATGGAAACAACCAGGAGAAGGCTGCAAACTCTTCCCAGCTGCGTCTGTCGTCTGAGCAAAACTGGCCATTCCCTCTTTATCTCCTCTGTGGACTGCCACCCTGGTGTCCCTGGTCTCCCTGTTCTCCAGCTCTTCTGCCTCTTGACTCTTCCAGGTCTGCTCACAGCAGAGCTGCCTGCTCCTAGATTCTTCTCCCCTAGTAAGGGAACAACAAGGAACTGAGTAGAAAAGGGATTAAATTTTAATGCTTTCTGATGCCAGGGGCCTTCTCTAGCTGCACCTAGGCTGCTTTATCCCGGCAGGGCTGGGAAGTGCTTGAACGTGAAGCACTCACACATTAGGTGGTGCTAAACTCCAATAAATGCGGGCATAGCGATTTCTGGAGCTGTTCCGCATCTCACTTGCTGCTATTTGCCAAGGCTCTGTACTCGTCCTCGTGCTCTGAATGCTGCCCTGCACAGAAGCCATTGCCAGTTCAGAAGCTTGCCAGTTTGCTGCTAAACTTGCCGTCAAATAATTTGAGAGTTTCCTGAGTACTTTTTTTTCTTTCCCAAAAACTACACCAAATATTATGAAGCTCTGGATCCTGAATTTAATGCTTTGGGACTTTCCTGTTCCTAGCTACATCTCTGTTGTATTGCAGGGGTAACATAATAGTGAATCTGCCGTTGGGCATCTGGTAGAACTTGAGACATGCTGCAGGGTAAGAGGAGAGAAGGATGTCTGTGGTCTTCCCTGCACACTGCAGAGCACAATTTTTTCATGCTCTGCACACACCTGCAGGCTGCATGAAAGGTCATGGGATGCAGTGAGAATTGTCATAGAGTACAGGGAACTTGCAGACACCAATCAAAATTTGCTTGTAAAACATTCAAGGCATACAGAAAGGTTCCTTTGTGTTCTGTTGCATGGGAGAAGCTTTGCATAAGGAGATCAGGACCTTACAGGATAATCGTGGACAATATCAGAAATGAAGGCATGTAAAATAGCTGAAGAGGTGCTTTGAAACAAGCTGCTGAGTAACAAATAATCAGATGAGACTCACAGTACAGCCTTTTGTTTCTTAAGGCAAGCTATGTCTCTTGGACTTCTTTTCCTCTCTGAGAACAAAAGGCAGAATCAATAAGGCAGTCAGAGACTACTGGAAATGACTTTGAAGTTAGTGATGAAAGAGAATTTTCCTTCCTTTTTGAATTGCAGATTACTTAACACAAGGCTGGATCACTTCTACCTCAGCAAATCCACCCAAGGAGTCTAAGTCCTCATCTCCTCCTAGCACCCAGCCCTCCTGAGCACCACCCCACCAAATGAGTTCAACCAGCTCTACTCTTTACTGCAGACATTGCCTTTCAAAGTAGGAGCTGAATCTGCTGTTTCACCACCACAGCTCTCAGGAAGTTTTGCTGTGGCTATTTTAAAGTTGTTAAATATTATAGGGCAGGGTAGGGGGAGATTGTTTCTCAAGCAGTCCTAAACTCTTTATTTAGCCTTTTGGTTTTTCCCTTTAGTTTGTGTTCAAGGGTTGAGAGAGCTGAAAAGTACCATAATCATTACTAGTGAATTACGAGTTAAGTTGTATTAACATGTAAATTAGCACTTGATAGTTCCAAACAGTTAATGAACTATTGGTTGGAAACTGGTTGGATAAAAAACCACATAATTCCTAAAGATGAAAAAGTCTGAGTGCTACAAATGATATCAGTCTTACTTTCGCCTTTTAAACATATAACACAATGAAGTTGCATCTCTTGACTTTCTAGCTCATATCTGAAGGACAACACCACTTTTTCCTGGCTGATTCAGGTGGCCAGGGAATGTTTTCTCACTACTTGGGCCCTACTTTTCAGACACTCAGTCTCCCTTCTGCAGTTTCAGAGCTGCTCAAAGGCAGGGCACCGATGGAAGTAACTGGTTATGGTTATCCAGGGACTATTACATTTTAATCTTATGGTGCTTCTTATTCTTTACTGCCATTATGAGTTAGTAACCGTGACAGGGACATGGGTGGTCTTTATTAGCATGCAGTCGTGCAATACAAGATTGTCCTTGGCCAGGGCACTTCTATTTCAGAATTATCCCTGACTGAGATGACTTCTATGCTCTGCATGTTTGCAGCACCTGGTAATTTCCTCTCCATTGAGGCTCACAAATTAATATTTTACTCCATTCAAAGATGAGACCTAAAACATTAGGATAGCGACTTCCAGATAGATGAGTAATTGGCAAAGCAGAATTTATGTAAGCTTTCTTAACCATAAAACTTACCTTACTAACACTTGACGGTCTGTAAAGTCCTCTTGCATCCTACTGCACAATCACTTGGCCTTCAGTTGTTGAACTACAGCCTTTCAAACCACCAGGACCTGCTTTCTATCAGCAGGGGTTCATTCTGCTCAGTTAGTGGGTCCCAGGAGACCTGCCCACATCCCACCTGGCAGCTCCCTGTAGATCCTGTTGGGTCCTTCAGTTAATCTCCTTTTAAGAGGGAAATGCAGAATGAGAAAACTTGGTGCCTCATTTTACTGATGGCAAGATGGAACCAGGATGAACAGCATTTCAGAGGCCCAAGAGAAGACATCTCCACCTTCCCTCAGATTCTCCCAAATACATTTCAAAAGACCATGTATGCCACAGACTTCACTTGAAGTCTTTAATGTCCCTGCCACTGCTTCCCTGCCTACAGAAATCCCTGCTATCCCAGTCATTTCTGAAGAAACTTCACCCAACAGAAGTACTTTCATACTACAAGTGGCCTAAACACTTGGGTTCATTCTGAGCTAAGATAAAGCTGCAGGGAGATTTCTTCAAGTGAAAGGTGGGGAAGAAAAGGTTAACCAGCTGACTGCAAAACCATTCCCTTTAACTTCAGACAGGGAGGCATGCTGCATTTTTTATAGCTTGGGACAGAAAAGTGCACAGTATGGTATGAATGCAGAATAAATGTTTCATGAGTCTCCTAAGAGAATCCTCCCTGAGAGGAAGCAGCTGGCATGGTGGTGGCAGCCTCAGGGCCTGCAGGAGCAAGCCATGAAGTCTCTGGTAGCTGAGGTTGCTTTCTTAGGGGATCTTCCCCCTTGGACTTCCATTGCTTTTTGTTAAATAAAACTTGGGCCCTTTCTTAGCAGAAGGGTGCCGTGCATCCAGCACACACTGCACTGGACATAGAGCCAGACAGTACTGGAGATGTGTTTGATGCAGCTCTGTGAGCCTGCCTGCCCTGTACTTGTGAGCACATGAATAATTGAATGCTCTGTCAGACCATGCTCTTATTTTTAGTAGCACTGTTACAAATGCCCTACGTGCTACAGAGATCTCTTTCTGCAAAAAGAATGTCATTTGCAATCTAATTTCAACATGGTTAGCAGAGTTTGCAAACACAATAATAGCCTTGGGAAAAATAGTTTCTGTGAGAGAAGAACCTTTGGTTTAGTCTGAGACTGTTATTATTCTATCTCTTATGCTATCTGTGTTCTATGGCAGAAAGATTGCAGGGAATTTGTTACATCTTGCAGTGAAAACAGATGGTGCAACAAAAGAGTCAAAAATAGGGATAAGTAAATAGATTAGTTATTAGATTATGTATATATTATTATCTAAGATACTTTGGTCAATTCTTTAGAAAATGTCAAACATCAGCTTTCTGGTATCAAACATGGATGTCAGGTGGGGTTTTTCAGAGTAACTAAGTAAATTATTGCACATTCTTCTACAAAATCCCTTTGCTCCATTTACGAGGGAACAATCTTTTCTTCCCCGACTGCTGCAAGTCCCAAGGTACTTTCATAGTCCCATCACAAGAAGGTGTCAAAAAAAAAAGAATTTTCCCCTGGCAACAGCACAATGATCCTCACCAGTCATAAATGATGACATTCCACAAGCAAAGCAAACTAAAAAAATGCATTCATCACTTCCCATGGTCAAGTGAGTGTTCAGCCCTCTCCAGTGTAACAGCAACTGAAGAAAACAAACACCATCACACTGAACACCCCTCTTTCCTTCTCCCCCCAGCTTTATGCTGAGCGTGTTGCTGCACAGGACATCCCCGTGGCCAGCTGGTGTCCCAGTACTGACTCTTTCCAGCTTCTTGTACCCCCACCCCAGCCTCCTCACTGGTGGGGAGCAGAAAAGGCATTAACTCTGTGTAAAAGGCCTGTATCTCTGTGGAACTGCTCAATAGCAACAAAAGAGGTGTTGAAAGGTGTTTAAGAGGCATCTGGAGTTGGGAAATATTTAGTGGTGTAAAGGTTGGAGTGATAGTGCTGGCTTGAAGGTTGGACTTGATGATCTAAAGGTCTCTTCCAACCTTTATGATGCTATGATTCTAGGAAAACATCCCTAAATTATCAACACTACTGGCATCACAAATCAAAACCATAGCCCCATACAAGCTACTATGAAAAAAATTAATTCTATCTCATCCAAAACCAGCAGAGTCACACTGAATAAACTAAAATATTACACTGTGCAGAGCACCGAACTGGCATGAAGAAATAAGTCCGGGAGCATGGGGAGCTGCTCTGTGCCGGGAGCCGGCTGCAAGCTGCCGCAGGCAGCAGCTGCTGTTACGGGACTCTCCACTTCGCGTCCTCGCTCGCCTGCTTTTGCATCAACTAGGAAAAGGGAGGGCTCGTTTCAGGAAGGACAGAGGCTGAAAAGCAGGAAGACCTGAGTTTACCCGCTTTTTTTACGACGAGAATTAATCTGGAAAATTCAGTCCCCCTCAGGCTCTGAGCGAGCACCTTCAGGTAGCAGCATCTCTCCTGAAGCCTCTTGGGTTTGAATGGCTTCAGGATGGGACCCACACTGTGTAGACATTGTAATCCACATCCAGGGGCTTGTCTCGGCTTCTCAAAGCCTGTAGAGTATGGCAGTATATACAGTATGACCTCTAGGGTCTGATACAGAGCTGAAAATCCGTGAGAATCCCTTCTGATGCAGAGAGTAGGTCTGCGTCATCGAGGATAAGCAAGTGTGAACACTTTCACACCATGTCTGCTAATTAGTTACTGGACAGCCCGTATTGGTCTCATTTTGAGTCCTGATTCTGTAAAGAATCATGCTGAAGGTAATTCTTCCCTTGCATGTTCACTGATAACTAAACAATCCAGCTGGGAAACATCCCATAGACCTCTGTGTTTATTTCAGACTGGAGGAAAAATCTGACTGAGTTTTCACAACTGTCCCTGTTAAACTCATATTACTGCCTTTAAAGTTCAACTAGCTTGTTAATGAAATCTCATTCCCTGGATGTCTCAAACTGGGGAGAACAAGGTCTGTGCAGACTAGCTCACATATTGCAATCACCTGCACCTCACAGGACATGTGGAATTGCAGGGGAATCTCTTCACACTTCCTCTTTGCCCAATTCCTCAAACCTGAAATGGATCTCTTCATAATGGAAATTATTTTAGTAAATGTAATAGAAGAATTTATAACTAATTTTATAACTTTAGTATGATAACTATTGCTCAGCTTAAAGAAATGTCTTTGCAGCTTTTATATTATGACAAGGAGTGCACAGAGCAATGCACCTGGTCCAAAAGTTTTCACCAGTACAGACAGAGGAGAATTGAACCGCATTGCTGAGCAGCTCTGGGCTTTGCCATAATAATTGTTTCAGGAATCTTTCTCTACTTGGGAGTCTGAAGCCCTGAAAGCTTTAATTCTGTAGCTGGTAGAAGACAAAAACTGATTTCAAAACTGAAGTCTTTCATGAAGGAACAACACTGTATTTCATATTATCCTTCTTTTACCAAGTTCTCCTGTTTTAAGGTCAAAACCTGTGGGTTTTTTTCAGATCTTTCCTCCATACAAAAGCACAAATGTGAGACAATCCAGCCCTTCCACCTGGAATGTTCCACCAGGAATTGTTCCAATGATAAAAACTATCTTGCCCTATTTCTTCAGTGAAACATTTCCAGCTTAAGTTTGCAGCAGGTTGTTCAAGTACTGCCAATTGCTTCTAGGGTAAACTTCAGAGGGATAAAATTTCCTGTTAATGGTAAAATTCATGGCATCAATTCATGAGTTGGACTTTAACCCAGTAATTCCACCAATAGTTTAGGGGCATAATAAGAGGATTATCTCCTTCAGTTCCCATTCCTGTTCCCCAAACTCAATGCTCATCAGTCCAAAGTCTCTTAATTATTTTCTAGGGCTTCTGACTTTTGTCCAATTGAGCATTAACTTGAACAATTGTATCTGGAAATATTTTATGTCTATTTAAATCCAGTATAATTCTCCTGTGCTATATAATTCTCGATTCCTTTTCTTTGTCCTGACAAATATCAGGACACAGGCCTCTAACCTGATCCTTTTCCTTGTGAATTGTTAGGATCCACCTTAAGGCCATTAAGAGGTGGATGGCAGAGCTGTTTGCAAGGCCAAGAACAAAACTGAAAAAACAGAAACATTTATTTCTCCAAGGTATAGATCTCTAGCAGCTGGAAGGTTTGGGCTGTCACTGACGTATTAGGTGTGAAATACCCACTATCTTTAACGGGGTGAATCTCTGAGAGCAAAGCCTTTTATTCATGGCACCGGAAAGAACTGCATCTATGGGCCAGTTTTCTGCGCAGCTGAAAATCACACTGTATTTCTTTCCAGAAAATGAACTTTCTTTGCAGGAACTGATTCTGTTTGGGTGAGTTGTACTGAAGGAATACTGCTATTTTAAAAATAACTGTTATTGGTTTTAGTTTGATGTGGAATATAATAAAAACTAGGCCCAATTATGCAGGGTTGCTATAATTATTTTGAAAGCTCAGCATGGAAAAACTTGTAACAGTTCATGTGCTCACATCAGGGATCATTTCAATTTTACCCTCAAGAACTGTTGTTCATTCATTTGTGATTGTAGCAATCTTTTAATCAAGAAAACAGTGTGGATATTTTACTCCAGCTGGTAACAGGGATTGAGGGAAATGGTGAGATTAATTTTACAAGCTGAATTTGAGAACCAAATTCTTCAAAGTAGTAATACTTGCTAAAGAGAAAGAAGTGGCTTTAAAGCTTCTTTAAAAGGAAAGACAGTGTCAAATTCCGCCTTTAAGCAGTGTGTTGCATATGTTTTTGGACCCACGGAGCAGCAATGGGAAGGTCTGTGTCACAGTCAGTCTACAGAGGGAGTTTTTCCCCATTGCTCTTCATGTGGCAGCAATGGGCAGCGGCTCTGGTTTGCTTCACCAGCAACAATTTATAAATCACTAAATGAATGAGACAACACACAACAAAACAGCTGGAAGCAAGGATCTTCCCTTCCGTTCTCCTCGACACTCCAATTAGCTCATGCAGCGCTTATTTATTCTTCAGTGTCCAAGCCCAGCATCTTACTAACTGCCTTAGAGCTGGTCTTTTCTGACAGCAGCAAGGTGGACAGACACTGCTGTTCTTCCAGAGAAGCAGATATAGAGGGGGATAAGATAACGAGTCTTTTCTCTGCTCAAATTCCATACTTCTTCCACGTTACTCACCGTCACAGCTGCCTGGAAAGCACCTTTCAATATTTTCCCATTCTTAATGTGAAAGAAAGAAGACAGCCAGGAGGATCTCTTTAGATGTTGTTGTCAACCTTTGTGGGTTTTTACTTCTGGAAAATGTTGAGGTTAGAAGGGCTATACGTATCTAGTGAAAGCATGAGAATTCTTGATGAAACCTGGTTTGAGGGTTCCCACCCAAACACACACACACACACACACACATACACACAAAGAAACTTTTTCAACAGAAAATAGCACTTCTGGAGGAAAGAACCCAAACTTTTCTCACCACTGTTTGATCAGCTCCAGGATGATGACAAATCCTTCATATTATGTTTATAGTCTGATGGAGTCCTACATCATAATTTTTAAGTAGGGCCCAGATATTGCACAAGCAACAGCACTTGCATTGCAGAATTCCCTTGAAGAAGGACACATTTGGGCATCACTTGCATCAAAACTGTTCTGCTGCAGGTTGTTGCAGGGCTCAGTTGCCTGCTCTCACTGTGCTGGCTTGTGTCTGCTCTGACTCTGCTGTTGAACTGTTTGAATCCATTCTTCCCAACAGGACGCTGTGACAGGACACTGCTCCGAGAGCAGGATGCTAATTAGACTTCTCAGATGGTCCACTTGACAAGACAAGAGCAAAGGCGACTTTACCCCACAGACCTCACAACTCTTCTCAATGACCAGATTTGGAATCATGTGAATGAGAATCCCCAAGATACAAGAATTTAGTCTCAATTCAGGCTTGAGCAAATAGGCAGGTATGGAGCCAGACAAATATCTGGTTTGCAGTGAGGAGATATGACTAAGTAGTCTATGGGACACACTGCTTTTATAAGTGACCTTGCATTCCAATAAGGAGAGGAAAAACTGCATCAAAGATGTACTTTTCAACTGCAAAGTTATATATAAGTTAGGGGCTTTCCTGTCAATGTAAAAGGATAAGGCCTAGGCTCTTCAGCCTTCCCAGACACAGGTGATGTGACACCAGATATCAAAGGTGCAACAGATAGGCTTCACTCCCCCTGCCATGGTTAATGCTTGGTGGCTTCACTGGGGATCTTGCATACCTGCAGAATTCAGGTTGCAGGTAGTCATCATCAACACAACAAAAAGAAAATGAGAAATCCCTGGTTAGGTGTGTTATTAGTATCTGTTTTCACAGATTATTCTCCAGGCTTATTTGGTTTAGGGGGTTGTTATTTCTACTGGCTCTTTTGGAATGCTAATAGAGACTGGGAAACTTGAATCTATTCAAACTGATTTCTTGATATTTCTCATTCATTTATGTATTGAGATTATTCCATAACGAGAAAATGTTTGGATTTTTCATGCAGAATCAAGCAGCTTTGATATGCCATACTTTGCCCTAGCCAGTATCTTCAGCATAGAGGGAGTATAGATTGACCTTTGTCACTATGATATTTTCCTTATCTTTTTAGCGGCATGAAAACAGGTAAGTAAATCTTCTATAGAAGCTTCCAGCACAAAACTGAAAATGAAATATCTTATCCCCATGGAAACAGCTTAGCATAGAGGGAGGATTTCCCCCAAAATCAGATTGTGAGCTTCCAAGAACACATCTTGAAAACGGGGATTTCACATCAAAGCTGGAAAGGCAAGTGGGAGGAGAGAGATTTGGAGGAGGAGGGGGAACCTGACTGCTGGTGTTCACCAGGCCTGTTCAGTCTCACCCTCCAAGACTTAACTCCTTTGGATTTAGTATACATGTGAGCACTTCCATAGATTTTAAGCACTACGGGCAGAAGTGCCATTGTTAGGTATTTAATCTGAAAGTGAAGAGGATCGTCTTTCTTCCTTTCAAATTAAAATCCCTTGTTAGCTTAATTTCTTCAGAAGGGAGCAAAATCAGATGTTTTTTTCCCCCCAATGCAATTGAGAGTCAGGCTTCTTTTCTGTCATTACTCACAAAGAAAAGTAAAAGTTACAAAGGAATGCTTACTTTTATTCGTAGCTTTTTTCTGATCACTTAAGTGCACAGGATATGTCAGCTCCTTAAATCCCTTTATTCTGCGTCTGAGTCTGCACTCATTTTATTTTCAGTCTGCTGTGTTGCTTCCCATTGTCCTCAGATATTCTCCTTTCAACTGCAGCATTTTAAAACTCAGTAACCACATACCATCACACAACCACACCATCTTCTCTTAGGTTTTAGATTTTTTTACTCTACTTCTAGGCAATGATCAATGCACTTGATTGCTCATGCCATCAACCAGTGGTGGAAGAAAGGAAAATCTCTCGTGAATGGCCCAGACCACTTTTCACAATCCATGGTTGAACTAGGTCCTCCTGCCCTTGTGTCCTGGAATTTATTTTCTTTCTGCAAGTCACTGAATTGTCCTCATGCATTTTTATGATAATTCCTTAAGTCTCAAGTCATGACACTTGGACTCCTCTTTGCTGTGGCTTCTCTGCTTTAGAAACAGTGCTCAGGCACTCAGGTTATTTAACTGTTCATGATCTTTGCACAGCTGAGGGAGAACAGATGGTTCCCAGCTAGTAGCCCACTTCAGAACCTTTTATTCCTAATCTCACTGATTTGGATCTGGGCTGATGTCTGAGTAAAAACTGACATTACTTGACAGCTGGTTTTGAAAGGAACTGGCAGTTTCTATTTTCTAAATGTATGTGGTTGATATGGAATACTGGAAATTTTGGTGACACATTCTTAACAGAGAAGAAGCCAAGAATGGAATTAGCATGCAATCTGAATTACTGCAGCATGATGAAACATCTCTTTAGATAAAATTAACCTCTTGTCAGTGCAAACCACCCCCATGTATTCAAACTGTTTGGATTATTCCTTTGGAATCTGGACTGCTGCAGAATTCAAAAGATTATGTTGTTGGATATAAAGACCTGTGCAAGCAACAGCACAGAAGCACTTTGCTTCTTGCAAAGAGAGCTATGGAAATGTCTGGCCTTCCATAAACACAACCCAGTCCTGGTGAGGGGCGGGTGAAAGGCTTAGTCCTTCCTCACTCAGGCAACATGTCATTAATTGCTTTCTGAAAAGAAAGAGTTCACTTCTATTAAAACTTGGCAGCAAGCAGAAGTCTGAAGAGCAGCACAAAGCCAGCAGCATTCCTGTGAGGTCTCCATGTGGGTCATGGATGCTGGGCAAGCAGTATCTCTTCAGGCTGAAGTCATTACTCTGCATTTGAAGCTGTTCCAACCTCAACTCCCCTTGAGGAAGCACTGAAAAAGAGTGGACTTGTAGCAACCATTATGGCAATTTTAGTGACTTTCCACTTCAGACAGCCTTTCTTTGAGTAAGGAGTTTCAGTTTGTTTGTGACCTGATCTAATGCCTGCCACATTCACTGAGTTACAAGGTTGTCTCCTCAAATTTGCTTTGCTTGAAGGTTTTCCATCATCTACCTGTAAAACTGGTAAAAAGAGCCTGTTTTCCCATCTCCCAGTGAGGACTGTTTTACAGATATTTCTAAAGCACATGGTAGTTTCTGCCTGGGGATTTCAAAGATTTGCACTTCTGCCTAGTCTAAGTACCCTGACTTCAGCAAAGCTATCAACCAGATGAATATCTCCATCTTGTGCTAGTAACTCCTAACTAATCTTATTAAATCCTTTCCAGACCCAGATCAATATCTGAAATGCACTCTGTCCTGTAATTAATCTGATGAGCCATGCTAGCCTTGTTTATCAGTCCCTTCAAATTTTTCTTTAGAGATTTTTATTTTAAAATTAAACTGGCTTAGCAGAAGCAGGGTCATGATCTCTGTTTCTCAGTAGCTTTTTCATGCCCTTATTAAATCTCCTGTACTGAGTGCATTCAGTAATTCAGTGATTCTGCCTGCTGAACAA
This sequence comes from Phainopepla nitens, assembly GCA_013400175.1. Classification (NCBI taxonomy): domain Eukaryota; kingdom Metazoa; phylum Chordata; class Aves; order Passeriformes; family Bombycillidae; genus Phainopepla; species Phainopepla nitens. The sequence goes on along the minus strand of VXBQ01004188.1, from coordinate 128,760 downwards.
GGTTGGACACCAGGTTCTTAGAGACTCTTCACAGGGGCACATTTGGCAGTCTGATGACTCATATATGAAAGGAATCAATCAGAACAACCTGACAGATTTGTGGATTTGTTCCTCAGACACATAAATATGTGATGAAGTGTGTGGAACTATACGAGTTAGAGCAGTGTCAGCACTCCTGGCTCCTACCTCATGCAGCCATGTGTCCTCACCAATGCTTGGTCTGCTTCAGCTCTTGAGGACGGGGTCCACCTCTTGGCAAGGATGGTTTCCTGACACCTGGCTCTTTCAGAGTGAAGGGCTATTCAAAAATCAGTGATGAGCCACTAATCAGCAATTAGTGCTACTCATTGATTAGGGCATGAAACCACCGACCTTTAGCTTCACTGCCCTCCAGAAAAGTGATCTTATTAATAGTATAGATGACTGCAGGACTTAGAAGTAAGCTTAGGAACAGAAGGAATGAACAGAACAATATCCTGACCCAATTGTGTTACCATTGACCAACAGCCACATAGCTCATGAACTTGAGCGTGCAGGAGTCAGCAATTAACACACACTGGTGTGTGCAGGCTCAAACCCACAGCTGCTGCTCTAGTGTTGGCAGTAACTTCCAGTCTGAGCAGGAGGTTGGACTGCAGACCCCCACAAGTCCCTCCCAACAAGCCTTTCCAGTAGTCTGTGACCCTGCCCGAGAGTCCTATCCTGTTGCATGGCACACAAATGTTCACAATCTAGTGAGAAAGAAAGGGGTCCAAGGATGGGGAGAAGCTATTGGATATACACACAGGGAATCATTAGAGATATCTGGAAACAATATTACAGTGTTGGTTTCTTTTCCTTCATCAGTCTTTAGTATTCTTCCTTGGAAGAGACTCAGCTAATTGAAGACATCAAGGAGGTGCTGAAAACGCTAATGGCAAGAGGGGCAACAGGCAGGACAAGGCTGAGACAAAACACTAAGATACTGGGTGGAGACCAAAGCCACAGATATTACCTGTCACTAGAGCTTTCTGTGGAAGGCTGAAGTTTTCCCCATTTAAAGAGTGGGACCCACAAAGATTTTTGGCCTCAGATTTAAGGCTTCTCCACGAGACACAAAGAATATTGCACAGCTCAAAATGCAGTATGTGAAATCACTGAAAAAGTGTCAGCTCTTGGCCTAGAGGTGCTCAGAGGCCCTGTGAGGAGGTCCATGCCAAACCAACCCTTTTTATTATTTGGAGGGTACATCATCATAGAATTGTTTAGATTGAAAAAGATCTTTAAGATCATTGAGTCAAACCATTAACCCAGCACTACCAAGGCTACCACTAAACCATGTCCCCAGGTGCCACATCTACACATCATTTAAATACCTCCAGGGACAGTGATTCAACCACTTCCTTGGGCAGCCTGTTCCAATGCTTAACAATCCCTCCAGTGAAGAAATTTTTCCTGATATTCAATCTAAACTCTCTCTGTTGCAATTTGAGGCCATTTCCTCTGTCTTGTCACTTGTTACCTGGGAGGAGTGAGGAGAGAAATGGGCCTTTTTGTCCCTTCTGCAGAGACTTAAGGCACTTATCAACAGTTCAGCGAAGGATTCAAGTTTGGCACAGGTCTAGACTGTTCTTGTGCCGAGTTCACCTGTCCTGTAGCTGATACATATGCTAGTTTGTATTCAGAGCCCATTTAAGAACATCTTCCTTATCTCTGAGGGAATTTGCATGCCTCACTGTTCCACTTGCACCATGAGGAAAGCCTGACCCTCCAGCTTGTGAAAATCACCCCACAGCTTGTGAAAATTACCCCACTTATGCATCAAAATTTTTGCCTGGGCCTAGTGACCCAGCCCTGGCTGGGAGAGAGAAAACTTGACCAGCCAGAACCGTGCTGGGCTGACAGGAAATTGGCAAGCTCAGTTCTACAAAGAGCTGCTCAGCTGGGCTGCTGCTGCATGGGACACGAGGATAAGAAACCCTTCTGGGATGAGATCTGGGACACAGCTCGGCCCTGTGTGTGGGCTTCACTACCAGGGTCACACAAGACCCCTGCTCCTGCAACAAAATTTTAGAAGAGTGCTCAGCATATTTTGAATATCCCAGCGTGGGGTGGGGGTAAGGGAGCAGCTGGGGGGCTCTTCCTCTCACCCTTCATCCTCATGGGAATTAAACATGAGAGCTAAGTGCTCGCTTTTCTGAAGCTATTATTGGCAACCAATGCAAAATGTCCCTTTTCATGACAAGTAAATGACCTGCTAAGTACAAGCTATAAAAATTCAGGTCATGTTTTCTGTTTCATTAATATGCTGCCTGACAAAGCCTTTGCCTGCTGGGGCTCTCTGCTGGGGAATGGGAGTTAGAAAACCCTTAAGGATTTCTCACTGTCATTATAAGATAGAAAGGCAAACAGGCTTCTGAAGGAAAGACGGCTCCCAAAAGACAGGCTTTGTGTCCTGATCTCATGAACAACCACAGGAGGAGGCAAGTAATGCCATTTACACACATAGTCCCAGTAGTGTGAGGCTCGAATGCTTTTATGTTTCACTAATAGCTGGGCCTGACTGTCCCAGAAGTCAATAAGAAGGTTCTTTTGATTGCAACAGGCAGTGGACCAAAAATGCTATTTAGACACAGAAATGTTTGTTAAGTTGGCAAGGAAGGGGAGAACAATATTAATCAGAATGAGAATTCAAGGGAGTGTCTCTCTAAAATGTTTTTCCACAAAAATCATAGAAGCATTTACATTGGAAAACCTAAGACCATCAAGTCCAGCCATCAACCCAGCAGTGCCAAGGCCACCACTAAACCATGTTCCTAAGTGCCACATCTAAACCTCTTTTAAATATCGCCAGGGCTGATGACTCCACCACTTCATGGGCAGCCAGTTCCAAGGCCTGAAAACCCTAACAGTGAATAATTTTTTTTCTAACAAACATCCAGACTTAACCTTCCCTGGTGCAACTTGAGGGCATTTTCTCTCATCCTGTCCCTGGTTGCCTGGGAGAACAGTCTGACCCCCACTTGGCTGCAACTTCCTTTCAGGACAATGTAGAGGGCAATAAGGTCACCCCCAAGCCTCCTTTTCTCCAGGCTAAACACCCCCAGCTCCCTCAAATGCTTCTCATAGGACTTGTGCTCCAGATATTTTACCAGCTTCCATGGGTACTGTAGTCTTTGGGCCAGTAGCAACAAGAATTTACTGGAGAGTTTTTATGTGGTTGTTCTTTATGTGGAAAGAACACAAAAAACCGTCTTTCAGAAATCAGAAAACTGTCTCCCTGCAGGAGACATCCAAGGTGGATTCAGAGGGCGCATCACTTCTAGCTGTAACTACAGGGATTTCCCATAAAGGATGCAGTGGGGCTGGACCTTCATTCACATGCTTGGCTCAAGCTGGATTAATCTAAAACTGGATTCTGGATCTAAAACATTTTCCCAGGGCAGGGAGTTTGGGCTTGAAGGAACTTACAGAGCATTAGGTTTTGCTCTTGGCAATATTGAGTAGGATGTGTCCTGCCTTCCTGAGTAGTTTCTCTGGGCTTGCAGGGTGGTAACTGATGTGCTGTCCTGCCTAGGGCTGAGGTTTGGCTTTCCACCTCCAGGTCAGTTCCCATCTTGTCACCTGTCCTGCTTCCTCGGCTACAAGCTGATAAAGTGAGTTTCATGTGGAGAGCATGGAGGCTGAGATGTAGCAGGGAGATCCAAAATGTAACCTGACCGTCATTCAGAGAGTTATAAACATATAATTTATAAATAGAAATCACTGCCATTTAGAGGGCTATAAATATTTCCTTGAGCCACCAAGTATTTCCAGGTTTGGCATCCAGGTGTTCTGATGAATTCCTTCTTGCCAAAGGTAGGTTTTAGGGACCTGGCTGCTTTGTGCCCTTTGTGTAGTTCACTACCATGTATTTTGTTCTCTGCAGTGCTCTTGCCCAGAATGCCAATGTTTTGGAGCAGCACTATCAGCCTCATTCCAGGGATACTCAGCCTGCAATGAATGCATTGATTCATAGCTTATTTTCAAAGCCAGAAGGAATTGCTATGCTGATCTGCTCTGACCTCGAGCATTCAGTGGGCAGAGGAGTATTTATAGCTCTGTTTACAGCATTCTGCTCTGTATAACAGGGACAAGAGCAGGTTCCCTGTCCCAGTGTAGATTTGACAGCCACTACAAGTTCAACTGCTTTATTAAGGTATTGCCCTCAGTAACTGGCAGGGCAGATTAGCCCTGCCAGTTCCAGAACACGTGGGCAGAGAGTCACCCACACACAGCACTTGTGCATCGAGTTATGGTCTGTCTGCAGCACAAGCAGAAATCAACTCCAGGTGCAAGGACAGAGATCTGGGAAATCCTGGGCCTGTCTTTCTTAGTCTCCTTGCTAAGCCTGTCTTGTGTCTTCTCTTAGGGGATCATTTGTCCTATGTTCTAACCATATGGGAGCAGCCCAAAAGATGCATAAGATCACTGGATAAGATGACTGAAATGAGCTTGGGAATAAAAAATACTTGTAGGGATGTTCTAGAGAACAGCAGGACAGAGCTATGACCAGCTGCAGCTGTTACAGCTCTCCCAGTATAATATTTCTCAGAGCGTGTTCCCTGCTTTGTATTTGGAGTCACAGGCTAAGAGTGTTCCAGAGCACACCATGCTGCTGCAATTCAGATGCGGTGATGAACAGACCTGCCCCAAGCTCAAACAGTCCCAGAAGATAAACTTGCTTCTGTGCGTGGAACTGAGACCATTAAAATGGAAACTGCTAAAAGTTACCTCACTTTCCACTTGCCATGCCCTATCTTCATGCCCTGCAGCACACAGCCAGTTTGTGTGGCCATTTGTCTTTCCCCTGCACTTAACTCTGTTGCCTGAGCTCCTGATGTGTGGTGAATGTCCAGCCAGAAACCTGAGCAACAACCAAGTATATTCATTAGACAGATTAGCTAGTTTTTCTTCCTATTCAAGGTCAGATTTCTGCAGGTTAATGTCCTGGAACGCCAGTGCAACATAAGACGCCCTTGTCACTTTTTTCCCAGTAAAATGAAATTTACTACGTTCCTTAGAACATGATTTTCATAGCTAAATTTTGCTAGAGTTCTGATTGACATATGTCCTGTCAGATTCAAATTCCCCTGAGAGCCTGCCTTTTTCACCAAACTGTATTTGGGACTGAACAATAATTGACTAACATTGTACATCCCTCGGATGAAATCCTGAAGAGGAAAAGTAATTGCTTTTTTACATGCACAAATGGTAAAATCAGCTGGAGCTAATGCTCTGATAGTTAAGAGAAGCAGTTATTAATATTTCTGTGTGGAGGCAGCACAGCCACCAAGGCCCTTGCAACTGTGATTCTCTCAGTCTTGCTGTTGGGCAAAGTGTATGCAGTCATCTCTAATCTGTTCCATCTCTCCCCAAGCAGCTCACCCAGCACTGTGAACAAATAGCCTGGAAATGTCGTCATCGGGCTTCATCTGGCACTATCTCTCCTTCTGTCTGGGTCATTGATTTCCTCATCTCCTCTGCCTTGAAACTCACATCATACATTAATTTCTGGCTCTCCAGTACAGAAGCAGCTGCACTGTGCCTTCGCTGCTCAACACCAGCAGCTTTCAGCCTCTGAAGTGTCCTTCACTGCTGCTCACATGAAGACCGCCTGAATGTGTCTCAAGTGGCCTCCCTGCCTGCCACATAACAACATGTGCTCTGCCAGCTTTTGTTTCATCACAAGAGAGCTTAGAGCTCTTCTGCTTTCGGAAATTGGGTAAGATTCAGTCTCCTTCCTACAATGACTCAGTGTGCTGCAGAAATTACTCCTGCCTTGTATGAGCAGCTCCTGGAGATCTCTCAGAGCTGTGCCAGTCTCTGCTAGCCACCAGCTGCCCCCTGGGGAGCAGAGCAAAGACCTAGGGCTGCTTCACACTCTGGTCTTATGATTGCTAAATATAGTCCATTGATAAATAACATAAATGCATGAAGGGCACAAGAATCAACAGTTGTTGCAGCTGCTATTGCAGCCTTTTCCTCTGTTCTTTCACCCGTGTCACTGATGCCTTTCAGCATCACCCTTTGCATTTTGAGTAGGTATTGTAGCTTTGCACAGCTATTTCCAAGGATCTAATCTGGCCAGCAGAAACTTACTTTCCTCGTGTTTTATCAGGAGTAATAAAAGTCCCACCTTTCCTCAACACTTGTAAACTGAGTGCATCTGACATGCAGGTAAGTGAAAGATGGTGAGACCTCAAATGTGAAGCCCTTACTCCTAAATTGATGATGATCTTAATGGGAATAATTCCATTCAAAGGAAGTGTCAGATAAAATGAGTCTATTTTCTTAGGGAAGTGTGTTATAAAGCTCTGCCAATCCTTGCCTTTTTAGAAACCAAATTGGCAGTCTCTTTGTTTCAGAGCCAAATTCCTCATCCTAGGCCTGGAGTATGTCTGGAAAAACATTTCTAGAGAATCCCTTGTTATAAATAACCCGGAGGAGGGAAGTATGCTTTGTATCCTTCCTAGAATAAAGAGCAGGAGGCTGTAAAAGGGCATGGAGAAAGGGCTGATCTCTTGTACTAGAGAAAAAAAAAATCTTGATCTTGAGGCTGATGTTTGCAGCGTGTGCTCAGGATGAGTCACATGAAAGGCAAATTGAGATAAGAGCAAAGACTCTTGAAAGAAAGTGACTGATTTTAATCTCTGTATCGAAGCTTACATGGTCTTTGCTGTAGAAATAAAAGCTCTGCACTCCCCTGTAATGTCTCCTTAAAGGTGCAGCTCCACCAGCTCCCCTGAGCTTCCTGCCTGTGCTCTCACTGCATGCTCCCTAAGCCTCTCAGGAGGTTTTTTCTTTGTGACCCGTTCATAGAGGGTTCTCATGGTCATCCTGTCCCAGCCCTCCTGCAGCTGTCACAGCCACACTGTGACCCATCTCCAGCCTCGCTGACTGAGGCAGTCACATGAGGACTTTGATCACGTTTATGTAGTTGCCCGTGAATATCACTAGATGTCCTCTACTGCTAAGTAGCTTCACCGTGGTCCGTGCCAAGCACCAGAGAAATTTGGTGAAATCAATCTCAGTTGTTTAAACTGTGTTATAGCTTCATTGTTCCTAGCCCAGAGAAGCAGAGCAATATGGTTCATCCATAGCCCAAAGGATCTATCTCTGACCAACTGGACTCAGTGGCAGCAAAGCTACTGCATTGGTTTAATGCAGATTTGGAGTCAACTGGCAGTGCAGGAACAACTCAACTTTTTCCTTTGCAGCTTATCTGAGACTGAGCCATCAGACAGGGTTCAGGCTGTGGTCTCCTTGTGCTCTTCTCCAAATTCAACACCAAGGGTCAAGCCCACAGAGCTCTGCTCTAGCAAGATCTGATCTGGGGCAGGATGGTGCATTTATCTCTGCAGGGTGCAGGCAGGTACAGCTCCCATCTCCAGCACAACCTGCATGTCCTCCAGACAGTGACGCCAGCAGCACCTTGGGTTAGTTCTTGGGAAGGCCACTGCATCCCCTCAAACCCCATCTCCATCCTGACTTCCCTGAAATGATCTTTTATCCCTGGCTATGTGGTACCAGTAGGAACTTGTACTGACAGAAATTTTACCCATTGCACTGTTCCTGCAGGGGAAACTTATTTTTTTTTTTGAGCAAACCGTCCCTGCCTTGCTGTGATGCTGTGCAAACCCTTGTGTTTGCAACCTCCTGATGCAGAGCCTGGGCAAAGGGAGTGTCCCCAGCAGCCCAAAAGGCAGCTGCCCGCAAAACAAGCCAAGAGACTTATTCTGCACTAACCCACTCAGCTTCAATATGGGATAATAAACAGCCACATTCATCAAGACCTAATAGTGAAATATTATGCTACATACATAATGCATCCTGTGATTTAGAGAGAGCTTGCCTGAAGTATAATCTGACTTGAGGAGTTCAGAGGTTGTACGGTCACTTTAATCTATTCACTGAAGCTGAAACAGACTGGAAATGTCATGTGTTTAAATCTGTATGGGGGAAATGTTGGCTGAAATTTTAAGGCACTCCTTTCTTTTAGCTTTGTATTTCGTTCCAGGGTTTGAAGTGTCACCCATCCTGCACTCACATCCCCCCAGGGAGGGCTGGTAAAGGGGAGACTCTTCACATCACTGCCTCTGCTGTCAAACTGAACGTGATATTTTGTTTGAGGGCTCCTGGGGGTGACTCAGCAGGATACAAAAATGCACTTAAGTAGGAGTTGGATTGTATAAGCACTCAACCACAGCAGCAATTCCCCTTTAGCAATGTTGCTAACTAATACTCACTACAAGAAATTTAATGCTGCTGCAGATACTGGATGAAATTGAAAGAGGACTTTTTTGATTTCTTCCATCCATAATTTTAGTATTTCTTATGGGTAGGAAGGCTACTGAGAACTGACCAACAGCCTGGATACCTGAAATACAGGAGCAAGGCTAGAGGCTGTTCCTGTCAAATGTTACTGACTTTGGTGGGAAATGCATCAGAGATTTTCAGGTTTAGGTGTCTGAATATTTGGCTTGGTTGGCAAATGCAGCTATCTCCACAGAAGCAGAAATGTGCAGCTCTGAAGGGTGATCTGTTTAAGATGAAATAGAAAATAGAAAGCTGGATGCTCAGATTTAAAGATCTAAACCTGAAAACTTGGGCCTACTAGTCCCAGGACTGCTGTGTCCCCAGCATTTAGTGACAGCATTTCCACACCTCTGAGGGTGTATAAATGACCAGCTGTATCCAGCTTTGCCAGTTTTGCCCTCGCCGGTGGCAAGATGTGCTGATAGCCCAAACTAGATTTCTTGTGGTCAGTCCCCTCCATCACTGCACTGCAGTCTGCCCTGGGAAGATGAGGAGACTGTTTTGTCCTAGAAGGAAAATTTGTAACCAACAGAGAAGCTGTTTCACATCAAATTCAGGTGTAGACATGCGACTCCTTTTGACAAATGCATGTCTTACAAACCCAGCTGTCGATTCATGTGAAAAAAAACACATCTGTGCCACAGTTTGGTTGGGAAAGCCTGTGGGGATCCTCCTGGTCTGCTTCCTCTCACCTCTTCTGTGCTGCTGGACCAATGCAGATTTTGAGGCAGATACTCACGTATCTTGTTTGTAAAATGGCAGTACACTTCTCTCTTCCTCTTACACATGTGGGAAAGACAGCACAGAGACTGTCTTGTTCCATGCATACCACAGCACTGTGCCAAACTCCTTGGGGAGATCTTTCTGGGGACCACTGGAGTGTACGTGATGCTAATTCAGCGCAGGAGGAGAGCTGGGACTGTTCACTTGGGTTTAAAAACCATTTTGACTTCCTGTACCTCTGCTTTGCACTCCACCAGGGAGGTAAGCCCTGACCCAGCTAGGTAAATCAGCAGGTGCCTAAATGTAGCCACCTGAGATGCTGTGGGCACTCGGTATGCCCCTGAGCACCCCGCAGGGTTGTGCCCAAGGTGCTCTTGTGGTAGGACACATCCTTCCTACCATGGATTATTCTCGCACAGCCATTGCTAGCATCCTCTGTGAGAGCAGCATGTGTCAGTAAGTGTGTGTAGGTGCAGGAGCAGAGCTTTTGCTGGTGCAAAGTGTGAGGCAGCAAAGGAGCCCACAAGTGGCATGGGAAGCACTGCTTTGCTTCTGCCTCCCAGTGCCAGCCAAGGACACAAATGAGAGGTAAGAAAAGTAACCACAGCCCAAGTGTTCCCCAAGTGCTATATATAGGATGAGCTCTGGTATATTAAACACGAATTCTCTTATTTGGATTAAAGTTGATGAGGCTTCCTCTTATTAAATGTGAATATATATGTTCATATATATATATATATGGGGAGGGGGAAAAGGGGGATTGGTGTGCACAGAGTAGCTGGTTCTCAAAAGCTTGGTGTGTGCCGTGTCCATGTGGCGTGAACGGTGCTCGTACCAGTCCGTGTCCTCGGACTGCTGCCCCGTCCATCAGATAGAACCGGCTGTTTACTCTCCTCCTCCTCCTCGTCTGCTGGCGGCTGCACGAACCCCGCGGCCGGAGGGTCGGTCCGCTCCCTTCAGCCACAGCCCCGCGGGGCCCGGGGTGCCGGCCGGGGCGAGCCGGCCCGA